>JARQOC010000003.1:171945241-172055812 GCA_033576535.1 Allobates femoralis
TTCCTGATTATTCACTGGTGGAGGACACAACAGCCAATCATTGATGCTGTCACAGAGAGTGGACATTTGTGATTGCACCGTAGATGCTGGAATGTGTGGGCTGCTTACAGGTTACTGCACTGCCTGCAATAGCCAATCACAGACGCCAACTCTCTGTGACAGCATCTGTGATAGGCTATTGCAGCCTTCACTCATTGACTGACATCATAGTAGTGTAAAAATAAGTAAATTAAATAAAAATGATGTAGAGTGTCACTGTATTTTTGATTCTCAGTGCAGATAAAGCGTACAGCTACGGGCTGCCACCCTGAGATGCCTGGTTTTACTTTAGCTGGCAAACAAAATATAGGAAAGACCTTTATTTTTTTCAATTATTCAAATAAATAATTTTTTTTTTTAAATGGAATAGGAATTTTTGACAAAAGAGAAAAGCAGTTTCTGAATATTCATCACTATCAAATCCCTTTCTTTTATTTTCTCCCCAAGATTCATAAGGACATCAAAAATCCCCCTAGTAGACCCATTATTTCGGGTATCCAATCTATTACAGCAAATTTGTCCCATTACATAGACCTATATCTGCAGAAATATGTGTTGAGTCTAGAGTCTTATATTCGTGACTCCACCCACCTTATTGAAGTTTTGAAGGGTTTTGAAATACAGGAACACAGTCTTCTTTGCACACTTGACGTTACCGCACTCTATTCAAATATTCCCCATGAACTGGGCCTAAAATCGGTTGAATTCTATTTGATGCAAGATCATACCCTACCAATGGAGCAGAAGATGTTTCTCTTGGAAGGGTTAGGATTTATTTTGGATAATAATGTGTTCACTTTCGAGGGGGTGCAGTACAAACAGATAAAAGGATGTGCCATGGGGACTCGCGTGGCACCAAGCTACGCAAATCTATTCATGGGTAATTTTGAGACACAGTTCATTCTCCCCCATTCTATGGTAGAACATAAGCTATCTCTTTATAAACGATTTATAGATGATCTCTTTCTGATATGGTCAGGGACCCGAAAAGAACTTGAGGATTTCATTATTACACTAAATCAGAACCCTTGGGGTCTTAAATTCACCAGTACCATTTCAGAGGTAACAATCCAATACCTTGATTTAAATATTAAGAAGATAGGTGAAAAAACTTTAGTAATGTCCACACATTTTAAAAGTGTGGACGTCAATAGCTACTTATCCTTTACTAGCGGCCACCTCCCAAAATGGATATCCAACGTACCCTATGGTCAGTACTGACGAATTAGAAAGAACTGTAGCCGAGAGGAAGATTTCGTTGGAGAATCCAGGATTCTTAGGGAGCGGTTCAGACAAAAAAGGTACCCAGAGAGGCTCCTAATGGATGCTTTCAATAAAGTAAAAACAGAAACACAAGCCACCTGCCTAGAAAAAATGGAAAAGAAAAGAGAGCAACGAAAGGACGGGGACCAACAGGGGAAAGAGGAGAGGGGTGTCGGAGATTGTTGTTTAGTTACCACCTATAGTCAATCTACTAAATCACTAACGAGACTACTACGAAGACATTGGTATATTCTTAAAAATGACCCAATTCTAGGGCATTATCTGCCTGATAGGCCCGATATTATCTATAGGAGAAACCGTACCCTAAAAAACTTGATTGCATCTAGTAATAAACCCCTTTACCATCATATAAGTGAGATCACAACGGATGAGACTAAAGGTTGCTATAAGTGCAAATCTAAGAAATGTCTATGTTGTGAGGTAATCGATGATGGGGCAACTACTTTTGTATCCAGGACCACGGGTGAATCGTTTTTGATAAAGCAGAGGTTGGATTGTCATTCCACCTACATAATCTATCTTCTTGAATGCACCTGTGGTCTTCAGTACGTTGGTCGCACTATTCAAGAAATGCACCAACGTCTGAATAAACACAGGCATAATATTAAAAATGGGGTACTGGTCCATAGTGTTTCTAGGCACTATTTAATGGAACACCAGAAAGATTTTACACAAATGAGGGTCACAATAATAGACCAGATAAATGAGGCCTCTAAGGACAGGTATAGGACCCTTATGAACAGGGAGAATTATTGGATTTTTAAAGGGATCCTGTCACCCCCAAAACACTTGTAAACCTATTAAAACCTGTCCCTAGAGCATATTAACACTTTCCCTACACTATTTCTACCTCCTAAATGCAGTAAATGACATTGACTAAAAACGTTTTATAAGTACCTGATTAGTGATGATAATGAGTGACTATGCTATTCATAGTCACTCATCAAGACTGCCCCTCTGCTTCATAGCACGCCTCCATAGGCGTGATCGTCCTCCTAGATTAAAATTGCAGCCTCCCCGCTGTGCCCTGTGTCGTAGGAGGCTGCAGTGTGGCTTGTGACGCGATCCGCGTCATTCCCGGCGCCCTGTGACGTATTTACAGCGGCGCCGCGCTGTTAGCTTCAAAATGTGCACTGCGCATGCGCATTGGGCATGCGCAGTGCGCATTTTGAAGCTAACAGCGCGGCGCCGCTGTAAATACGTCACAGGGCGCCGGGAATGACGCGGATCGCGTCACAAGCCACACTGCAGCCTCCTACGACACAGGGCACAGCGGGGAGGCTGCAATTTTAATCTAGGAGGACGATCACGCCTATGGAGGCGTGCTATGAAGCAGAGGGGCAGTCTTGATGAGTGACTATGAATAGCATAGTCACTCATTATCATCACTAATCAGGTACTTATAAAACGTTTTTAGTCAATGTCATTTACTGCATTTAGGAGGTAGAAATAGTGTAGGGAAAGTGTTAATATGCTCTAGGGACAGGTTTTAATAGGTTAGCAGGTGTTTTGGGGGTGACAGGATCCCTTTAAGTTAGGGTGTCTCCACCCTGAAGGACTGAATCTGAAGCTGGAAAACACGGTTAGATAAGGGTATGTGTTGTCTTGATAGAAAAGAAATGGGGCTATGGTTATAACAAATATAGATACAAATACTAATATAATAGAAAATGGAAGGAGTATGCGGTTTTAACATCTATGAAAAGGCGTTCGTAAAGGGATACCTATAGATATTCTTTACTATGGTCCTCTCTATAGGGTAAATACTATTACTAATATCAGGTTATTCATGGATTAGGGGTATATTCTTTTATATATATTTTAATATTTTTATACAGTTAGGGCCAGAAATATTTGGACAGTGACAGAATTTTCACGAGTTGGGCTCTGCATACCACCACATTGGATTTGAAATGAAACCTCTACAACAGAATTCAAGTGCAGATTGTAACGTTTAATTTGAAGGGTTGAACAAAAATATCTGATAGAAAATGTAGGAATTGTACACAATTTTTTACAAACACTCCACATTTTAGGAGGTCAAAAGTAATTGGACAAATAAACATAACCCAAACAAAATATTTTTATTTTCAATATTTTGTTGCGAATCCTTTGGAGGCAATCACTGCCTTAAGTCTGGAACCCATGGACATCACCAAATGCTGGGTTTCCTCCTTCTTAATGCTTTGCCAGGCCTTTACAGCCGCAGCCTTCAGGTCTTGCTTGTTTGTGGGTCTTTCCGTCTTAAGTCTGGATTTGAGCAAGTGAAATGCATGCTCAATTGGGTTAAGATCTGGTGATTGACTTGGCCATTGCAGAATGTTCCACTTTTTTGCACTCATGAACTCCTGGGTAGCTTTGGCTGTATGCTTGGGGTCATTGTCCATCTGTACTATGAAGCGCCGTCCAATCAACTTTGCAGCATTTGGCTGAATCTGGGCTGAAAGTATATCCCGGTACACTTCAGAATTCATCCGGCTACTCTTGTCTGCTGTTATGTCATCAATAAACACAAGTGACCCAGTGCCATTGAAAGCCATGCATGCCCATGCCATCACGTTGCCTCCACCATGTTTTACAGAGGATGTGTTGTGTCTTGGATCATGTTCCGTTCCCTTTCTTCTCCAAACTTTTTTCTTCCCATCATTCTGGTACAGGTTGATCTTTGTCTCATCTGTCCATAGAATACTTTTCCAGAATTGAGCTGGCTTCTTGAGGTGTTTTTCAGCAAATTTAACTCTGGCCTGTCTATTTTTGGAATTGATGATTGGTTTGCATCTAGATGTGAACCCTTTGTATTTACTGTCATGGAGTCTTCTCTTTACTGTTGACTTAGAGACAGATACACCTACTTCACTGAGAGTGTTCTGGACTTCAGTTGATGTTGTGAACAGGTTCTTCTTCACCAAATAAGGGATGCGGCGATCATCCACAACTGTTGTCATCCGTGGACGCCCAGGCCTTTTAGAGTTCCCAAGCTCACCAGTCAATTCCTTTTTTCTCAGAATGTACCCAACTGTTGATTTTACTACTCCATGCATGTCTGCTATCTCTCTGATGGATTTTTTCTTTTTTTTCAGTCTCAGGAGGAGACCTTTATTTTTTTCAATTATTCAAATAAATAATTTTTTTTAAAAAATGTGTGAACTTTGCCCTATTTTTGATTGCCAGCCAAGGTAAAACCGATGCAGCTGTGGGATGGTTTTCTCAGTATTGTGAGGCCCATAGTTATTTGGCTTCCTCTGGCTAAAGAATAGCAGCCTGTAGTCACCCCAGAAATTGGCACATTCATTAGAAGTGCCAATCCCTGGTGCAGTCGCATCGGGGTCATAGAAGGGATTAATGACAGCTGAGTACTGACAGCTTGTCATCAATCCTGTGAAAAACTAGTTAAACACAGACACAGAGAAACATTTTTTATTTGAAATAAATTACAGAGGAAAAATACTTTATTTGAAATAAATCAAACAGACAACCCTCATTTTCCAATTTATTATTACCCCTTTGATGATAATCTACGATGGTCCCACGAAGCACACGATCTGGTGTCTGGTCCCTCTGCAATGAATATCCAGGATGTTAATGAGCAGCCCTGAAAGTACAAGTGGGTGGACGCCAATAAGTACAATGCTGTTTATTAACTATCTTCTTTCTTTTACAGCCTCCTAGCCCCCATTCCATAACTTTACATTTCCTCAAGCTGCTGCAGGGAATTGCTTCACTTCATGAGTATTCACTGCCACTCCACTGCCCATCATTATAATTATAGCTTCTCAGTGTCCACTTTTTTACATAGCACTCTTGGACCCTTGGACCAAACATAATAGAAAGGAAAGGGCAGGAAAACCCCTTTGATATAAGGAGATATTAATCTACAGAAGTAGCTTGGTTGTCACAAAGTGTTAAATGAGGACCAGATACAATATGCCAAGCTCTGTCCATAATTTGTAGTCAGAATAACATGGTTTAAGATAGTAAAACACTGTGGCCATAACAAAACCTCAAACTGCAAACAGATTACTGTCTCTATTTAAGGTTTGCTCTTTCACATGACAGTAATGGTATCTCAAAGTTTCTCTTGCCCCTGTTACATGGGAAATAACTAGAAAGCTGTCATGAATCAATAATTGACTACTTTGTATTCTCATAGGATTTGCAATGACCTTGATCATTTCCACTGGAATGTCAGCAGTGGCCATGTGTATGTTCCCTGTAGAAATGTGAATATGACCGAGTAAACTGAAAGGTCACAAAATGAGTGAAAGTTACAGCGAGCAAAGTACAAATTATGTGCATCTAGGAACACTAGTTTATACATTCTCAAAGCTTCTCTATAACACCTTTAATGAATAATTTTACATGGTGACGATAAAAAAGTCTCTATACTTAATTAGCATCTAGTGCATTTATATCACCATTTTTAGAAATGGGGTGAAAGCTTGGGACTCTATTGAGGGATCATATTTAGCTGCTCTCAGGCAACACCAAGTGGACTAATTTACAATCCTGAGTACTGATGGGCGAACCCAAACTGTAAAGTTCGGGGTCTGTACCCAACACCTAGTGTTCGGGCACAGATCCCGAACACAGACTTTTCTGGGAAGTCCATGTTACAGTTCTGGTTTGGGGGCGGGGGAGCTTAAAAATAAAGAAATTATTGATTAAACAGCATTATACTTACTGCGTCCTACCGCCTCATTATCCCTCTGCGTCTACATCCGATGCTGCTCATTATCTAGATCGGGGTGGGGTAACCTTATTTTTGCCAGGGGCCATTTGGATATTTCTACCATCCTTTTGGGGCCGCACAGAATTATCAATTTTAAAATTCTCCTGCTATATTTGGTTAAATAATCAACTCACCCTACTGTGGTGGCTGGAGCTGTTTCCCTTTGGCGCGGCTGTGATGTTAGGTGATATTGATCACGTTGCTTCTCAATTGCTTTTCCAGGTTTGCTTGAGCCATAGATCACAGGAGAGGCTGGGAGCATATATATCACTAGGGTGGCTCAGGCTGGGGCAGAGAGATCACTGGGGAGCGGAGTTTAAAAGGAAGGAAGTTGGCAAAATGCATTTGCCTGCCTGAGCACTGCGGTCCCCAGGAATCTGCTCGGGGGCCGCAGAACAGGTCATCAAGGCCGTATGCGGCCCGGGGGCCTGAGATTCCCTACCCCTGATCTAGATATTCACTGCAGAAGGGACCAACAGCCAATCACAGACGCTGTCACAGAGAATGGGCATCTGCTCACAGAGATATGCAGCAGAGCTGAAGATGTTACCTGAGGATTATGTTGGAGGGAAGGGTGTTTTTTGTTACTTAAAAATGGGAAAGAGGGTTGTCATGTATTTCATTTCTAAATGCTTTTTTCGGTGTTGTGTTTTTTGACTGCTTGCACTATGAATTTCAGGCTTAGTGCCAGCAGCCAATACAAAGCTGACATTAACCCCTTAATTACGCAGCGTGCCAACGCCATCAGGGCCACTGGAAAAGTCACTGTATAGTGCCAGAAAATGGCGCTTCTTTAAATATACCATTTTCTGGGGCAGCTGCAAGCTGCAATTCACAGCGGGGAGGCCCCAAAAAGCATGGGCCACCCTGCTCTGAGGATTCCAGCCCTCAGCTGCTTAGTTGTACCTGTCTTGAAACCAAAAATACAGCAAAGCCCCATGGCATTTTTATAATTATTTCATGAAATTCATTAAATAATTAAAAAAAAATGCTTCCCTATATATTTGGTTTCCAGCAAGGTAAAAATTGGCAGCTTGGGGTAGGCGGGCTGCCTGTACTTGCCTGCTGTACCTGGCTGGCATACAAAAATGTGGTGAAGTCCCACGTCATTTTTAAAAAAAAATTATTTCAAGGAATACATTTATATAAAGGGCTCAACTATATTGTGGTTTTGGTGCTTTTTTGGGCCAAGGAGAAGCAGATGAACACATTGAACACGATGCACCAAAAAGACATGAAATCTGTGGCAAAAACGACATCGTGGTTTTGGTGCGCCATACTCTGTGACAGCATTTGTGATTGTTTGTTGGATCCCTCTGCAATGATATCCAGGAAGTTAATGAATGGCCCTGAAAGTACAAGTGGGTGGACGCCAATAAGTATAATGCTGTTTATTAAAGGGAACCTATCACTTGGATCTACCCCCCTGACTTTTCACTAGCTCTCCCTACACCTTCCTAGCTGCTCCCTAACCATCCCTCTCTGCTGTAAATCCGCCCTATAAAGATTAAGAAAAATTACTAATAACTTACTGGAGGTCTCTCTGTCAGGAGACTGGAATGGTTGCTCCAGGCCTGCAATTTTCTGTTAAAAATACATTTTAAAATGCCTAAAGAAATTACAATAAATATATACAGGTGCGTGTCGATAAAGTAGAACATCATCAAAAAGTTAATTTCTTTAGTAATTCAATACAAAAAGTGAAAACACATATATAGAGTTTGTACAGAGTGATCTATTTCAAGTGTTTTTTTTTATATTAATGTTGATGATTATGGGTTACAGCCAATGAAAACCCATTGAGTATTATCTCAGAAAATTATAATATGGTGGATTTGAAGGCTTACAAACCGCACTGCCGTATCCCACGAGACATCAAAGGGTGAATGTAATATTGATTTATTAGTCAACACATTTCATGGCTCCCAGAAATGCCCTAAACATGGCAATATGACATTGATTTGTCCTGAGGAAGGGACCTGGGAGCCCTGAAACGCAATGACTAATAGATCAATTTCATATTCACCCTTTCATGTCTCATGGAATATTGCAGCACGGTTTTTAACCTATCATCCTCCCTACTCTATATAAACTACACTGGGAGTGCAGCAGCCGTGATATGCTTTTATAGTGGTTGTGACTCTGTAAGCCATAATCATCAACATTAACATAAAAAACACCTGAAATAGATCACTCTGTTTGTAATGACTCTGTATTATATATGAATTTCACATTTTGTATTGAATTACTAAAGAAATTAACTATTTGATGATGTTCTACTTCATCGACACGCACCTGTATATATTTATTGTAATTTCTTTAGGCATTTTAAAATGTATTTTTAACAGAAAATTGCATTTAAACAAAATACAAAACTAAAATAAACTGAATTTACAGAACTTACATTTACAGTGCCTTGTGAAAGTATTTGGCCCCCTTGAACTTTTCAACCTTCTGCCACATTTCAGGCTTCAAACATAAAGATATAAATTCAAATTGTTTTGAGAAGAATCAACAAGTGGGACACAATCGTGAAGTGGAACGAAATTTATTGGATATTTTAAACTTTTTTAACAAATAAAAAAGTGAAAAATGGGGCATGCAGTATTATTCAGTCCCCTTAAGTTAATACTTTGTAGCGCCACCTTTTGCTGCAATTACAGCTGCAAGTCGCTTGGGGTATGTCTCTATCAGTTTTGCACATCGAGAGACTGAAATTCTTGCCCATTCTTCCTTACAAAACAGCTGGAGCTCAGTGAGGTTGGATGGAGAGCGTTTGTGAACAGCAGTTTTCAGCTCTTTCCACAGATTCTCGATTGGATTCAGGTCTGGACTTTGACTTGGCCATTCTAACACCTGGATAATTTATTTTTTAACCATTCCATTGCAGATTTTGCTTTATGTTTGGGATCATTGCCTTGTTGGAAGATAAAACTCCGTCCCAGTCACAGGTTTTTTGCAGACTCCAACAGGATTTTTTCCAGAATGGTCCTGTATTTGGTTCTGTCCATCTTTCCATCAATTTTAACCATCTTTCCTGTCCCTGCTGAAGAAGAGCAGGCCCAAACCATGATGCTGCCACCACCATGTTTGACAGTGGGGATGGTGTTTTGAGGGTAATGAGCTGTGTTGCGTTTACGACAAACATATCGTTTTGCATTGTGGCCAAAAAGTTAGATTTTGGTTTCATCTGACCAGATCACCTTATTCCACATGTTTGGTGTGTGTCCCAGGTGGCTTGTGGCAAACTTCAAACGAGACTTTTTATGGATATCTTTGAGAATTGTCTTTCTTCTTCCCATTCTTCCATAAAGGCCAGATTTGTGCAGTGTACGACTGATTGTTGTCCTATGGACAGACTCTCCCATCTCAGCTTTAGATGTCTGCAGTTCATCCAGAGAGATCATGGGCCTTTTGGCTTCATCTCTGATCAGTCTTCTCCTTGTTTGAGACGAAAGTTTAGAGGGACGGCCGGGTCTTGGTAGATTTGCAGTGGTTTGATACTCCTTCCATTCCAATATGATCGCTTGCACAGTGTTCTTTGAGATGCTTAAAGCCGGATTTGGATACCAAAAGACTTCCCAAGTTTTAAACTTTGCCACAACAGTATCTTGGACCTGCCTGGTGTGTTCCTTGGTCTTCATGATGCTCTCTGCACTTGAAATAGAACCCTGAGACTATCACAGAGCAGGTGCATTTATATGGAGACTTGATTATGTGGCGCCCCACTGGTCAGGCGTCACAAGTGGGGTACTGCATCCAAAGATGAGCGTGTGGTTGTCCCTGTTGCAAGTAGAATGCAGAACACTGTGGAAGGATCTGATCCCAAAACACACCCACTAATATAATCGGGGGAGGTCCCAGAGTTAGTGTGAGTGAGAGTGGAAAGTGTGAGATGAGCAAGGTGGAACACACGGGGAGTCCCCCGAGGAAAGACGGAGAATGGGAGCTTACCCGAGAGAGAAAGGGTGCTTCAAAAGAGGGCTAGAGACAGACGTAGCCCAGATAGAAAGGTCCTGACTTGTATACCCGGAGTGCACGGGTCTGGCAACGCGGCCTGGAGTGTTCACCCTGTGACCGTACTCGTCCCGGCTCCGAAGATGTTCTCAGGGTGTTTATCCCCTGGGATGTACTACTGCCCAAGAAGCAGACCACGAGAAGAGAGAGAAGTGACAGGACAAGGGTAGATCCAAGAAGGTACCACCAGAGACTTCCACAGATTCTACATTCTGCTGTGACTACCCGGCCGACCGTCCTGCTGGAGTACTGTGAACTGTATCACCATCTTGTTCAGTTTCCTTTCTACAAGTAAATTACTTGGAAGAGTGAAGTGCCTCTGTGTCTCTGTCCTACTTCATTGACTTTTCTCAAAGGTTTGCATTGTGCCGGCATTAGGTAAAACTGCCCCAGAGGATTAGCTCTACCTGTAGGGAGCTGCTCCATCCTAGCCGCAATACCAGCACCCTCCGGAGGACTGTGGCGGCGCTGGTGTCTAGTCACCAGGCACTACAGGTGGCGTCACTTGATAAAGACTGCAACCCCTTAATTGGAGGCTGTCTCCCCTTCGGGGCCACGGGTCTGGGCAGGCCACCAGTGAGATCCCCCACTGAAGCTGAGGGCCCAGACATCCGAGTTCCCATACCCTGGGGCGGTACAATTACACACAGGTGGATTCTATTTATCATTATCAGTCATTTAGGACAACATTGGATCATTCAGAGATCCTCACTGAACTTCTGGAGTGAGTTTGCTGCACTGAAAGTAAAGGGACTGAATAATATTGCACGCCCCACTTTTCAGTCTTTTATTTGCTAAAAAAGTTTAAAATATGCAATAAATTTCGTTCCACTTCACGATTGTGTCCCACTTGTTGATTTGTCACAAAAAAATTAGAATTTCTATCTTTATGTTTGAAGCCTGAAATGTGGCAAAAGGTTGAAAAGTTTAAGCCACTGTAGATGATAATGACAATGCAACTTTCATCAAATAGCAACCAATCTATTATTTCTGGCCTTTAATGTAAAAATTATGAGTTATATTAAAGTATGTAAAAGTCATTCTGAAAATTGAGCTGAATGAGATTTAAACGCTCAAATTATTTTATTATAAATTATTAGAACCTATATAATTTCACCATTCATAGTGAAAATCTAATATATAAAGCTGAATGTGTGTATGTGTGTATGTATATCCGGGATTGGCATCTACACCGTCGCGGCTACAGCCGCAAAATTTTGCAGAGTCACACGTGTGGACCCCGGGAGCGTCATAGGCTATGTTGTGAGGCGAAATTTTAACCCTGCGCGTTCCAGTTAACCAAACAATTTTGCCCCTATCTACATAATGGTAAAAAAGGGAAAGGAAACGTGTGGGAGGAAAATCGACAGCTATCAGCTATAGAGACAAAATTTTGCACAGTCACACGTCTGGACCCTGGGAGCGTCACAGGCTATGTTGTGAGGCGAAATTTTAACCCCGCGCATTCCAATTCACCAAACAATTTTGCCCCTATCTACATAATGAGGAAAAAGTGACAGTTACCAGTTGACAGTTGTGAATGAGAGGGACTTAATGATAGCACCAAAGACTAACAGCACATACCAGCATATAGTCACTAAGGTGGGGCCCCAACATGAGATATTCACCACACGCAGGGACATGTATACACACCACACGCACACAAAGAGTAACAGCAAGTGTATAGTCGCTAAAATGCAGCTCCACGCACCTGAACAAATACACACCACAAAGAGACACACACAACACAGAGACACAGACACACCCCCAAGGGGACACACACACACTCTATAGCGACACATGCACTCACCCCACAGGGACACACACACACCAGAAAGAGACACACACAACACACACACCACACAGACCCCCCCCCCCCCCACAGGGACACACACGCATAGCCACCCTATAGGGACACATGCACTCACCCCACAGGGACACACACACCACAAAGAGACACACACACATACCACACAGACCCCCCCACAGGGGGACACACACATACACACCATATAGCAGGGGTGGGGAACTCCAGTCCTCGAGGGCCGCAATCAGTGCAGGTTTTCAGGATTTCCTTAGTTTTGCACAGGTGATAACATAATCACTTGCACTGGTGATGATTCCAATCCCTGTGCAATACTAAGGAAATTGTGAAAACCTGCACTGATTGCGGCCCTCGAGGACTGGAGTTCCCCACCCCTGCCCTATAGGGACACATGCACTCACCCCTCAGGGACACACACACACACCACAAAGGGACACGCACAACACAGAGACACACACACCCCACACAGACACCCCCCCACAGGGACATACACACACATACACACCCTATAGGGGCACATGCACTTACCCCACAGGGACACACACACCACAAAGAGACACACACAACAGAGACACACACCACACAGACCCCATCCCACAGGGACACACACATACACACCCCAGGGACACACACACCACACAGACAGACACAGATGTGCACAAATCACCTCACACAACTCGCCTCACATGTGTGCTATCTTTATTTTCCAAACATAAACATCTGATTAAAAACAGCCAATGTGCAACACATATGCCATATAGGGAATTAAGGCAGATGTTAGTCACATGAGCTGTCTATTATGTGTATGTGTGAGGTAACATATACTACCCGGCCAGGGGGAGGTTTTACTGTTGGCTGGAGATTTATTAGGCTGCCTATAGCAATCAATCACAGCTCAGCTTCTATTTTCCTACAGGTCATTAATATGACATATTCAAATTCTATTTTGTTATAGCTAACAGCAGTTATTTAATAACCCGGGCGTAGTCGGGTACTACAGCTAGTAGATTTATATGTTGAAAGTACTATAAAAAGATTTAAATCAGAGCTGGCTGATTAGAAACATCTGCATGAAGGTAAAAAAGCAGCAAATTTAGAGACTCACATGGACAGATTTGTTTGTGAATAACATGAAAGTAAATGGCAACTTTTATATTCAAATTTTAAGCACACAGGTGGAAATTAAAACTTAAATATGCAAGAGCTAATTTATGAATCTGCTGCCTCCCAGGAATCATTGCAGACATTACAGGCCCTGCTTCACCAGATAGATCCAACATCACATCAAATAACATGAATTTTCCATTCCTTGGGTCAACAAAAGACATAGATTACAACCTACAATATGTTGTGTTGATGTGAGGGACTTGATATTGTTAGCTACTTGGGAGCCTTATCATAGTACCTCAGTATTAACTTCGGTACAATTTTAGCCGATATAGCCAAACTAACCTAACCAGAAGTTGCAGCTTTGGATCTGTTGCTCTACCTCATCAGAGGGACCGGCAACCTATAAGTTAGGCTACATTCAAATGCGGTGTATTTTGCCATGTATTTTTGCAGTGGCGCCTTTTTGCGTGCGTTTACATGCAAAATGTGCGACTGCATGCTGACTTTGCGCTTTTCTCTGCATGCTTTTCCCGAGGCCATTTTAAAATGTAGCCTATAAGAAAAACGCACCAAAAAAGCGCAAAGAATTGAGATGTCAATTCTTTTTGCGCACATGCTTTTGCAATAAAAGCGCATGCGCAAAAATACACGACTAAACACGGCTTCTGCACGACTTTCAGCAAAAGCCATAGCTTTTATTGGCAGGCGTATCCAGTTTTCATTTGCACCGCATTTATGCGAGCGCTTGAAAGCACCGTGTAAAAGCAGGAATTCGCAGCAATTACGCCTCGTGTGAACGTAGCCTTAGACTTCCATTTTCTCTGAAGATTGTGAAGAATGTCTTCTACATTTTGTGCATTTGGACAGCAAAGAAGCATTATCAGATCCAAGCTTCCAAATTTCTAAGGGTCAACCACTACCTCCTTGTCTACTAAGAGCTCCATGTACTCTAATACATGTCTTTCATGGATGCCATTTCTTGCCTAAATAGAGGCATAAAGATTAAGGATGAGCGAATCTTCTAAAATTTCAAATACTTGTTTGATTTTGGCTTGGAAATTTGATTTGCACCAAATCAATATGCCATGAATGAAAACTACTCCCATTCCTCTAATTGATGGAAAAAGCCTATATGGCACCTTAAAGGTCTCATAGGACTGCATCCAACCCCTTTTACACTCTTTAACATAAAGAAAGCCTTAGTAATATGTCAAAATGATCTCAATATACAGGGTGATGAATATACAGGTGGTAAAATCAACTTAATACCTGTAATAACAGTTTAATAAGCCAATGCACTGTTGGCCTTTTTATACTTTTTAAAATTTAAAAATGGCCCAAACATTATCCCTTTTGGGAGCAAATACCTGACCTGCCATTGCTTATACATAAGCAATGTATGTTAAAGAAACAGACCATATTCTTAGTGAGGGTGATGGTTGATGCTTTGAGGGTAGATCACAGGCAGCGAATTCAGGATGCTGAGGACAGTGTGCCAGAAGGTTTACCTATAAACAAACTATCTACCAGCCCTCCTCTATGTGTCTTGCAGGGTGTGTTGAAGTCCTTTCTAATTTTTGACAGCCCTAGCACATAGGGCATAGCCTTTACTGGTCTAGGAGTCCCATTCCTTAATAATGGGCAAAAGGGTTTTATGTGACCCTGCTTCTAAGTGTCTTCCAGAGTGTGTTGGAGTCCCCTCCTTCCAATTTTTGCCAACTATGCACAAAGTGCATAGGCTTTACTGGTATAGGAGTCCCACACTTAAATAATGGAAAAAATGGTTTATGAGGCCTCCTCTATGCTTCTATCAGGGTGTATTTGAGTCCCTCCTTTTAATTTTTAGCAATTCTTGCATACAATGCATAGGCTTTACAAGACTTGGAGTCCCACTACTTCATAATGGGCTAAAAATGTTTTATGAGGCCTTCCTCTGCATATCTTCCAGGGTGAATTTCAAGCCCTCCTTTAAATATTTGCTAGGCTTTGCATTTAGTGCAAAGGCTTTACCACTTAGAGGTCACACTCTTTTGAAAATTGTCAAAAAATGTATTCTAAAGCCCTCCCCTACATGTCTTTCACAGTGATTTGAAGCCCTCATGAAAATTTTTGCTTGGCCCTGCACTTAGTGTATAGTCTTTACCACTGTAGGAGTCGCACTTTTTGGAAAATTGACAAAAAATGTATTTTGAAGCCCTTTACGTGTCTTCCAGGGTGTATCACAGACCCCACTTCTAATTTTTGGCAAGTGTTCTTGCACATATTGCATATGCTATAAAAGTCTTGGAGTCCTACTCCTTAATAATGGAAAAACATGTTTTGCTGCTGTCTTCCTCTACAGCAGTGGTTCTTAACCGGGGTTCGATCGAACCCTAGGGGTCATGCACGGCTCATTTTGTGTACCAGTAAAAAAAACATATACCTATGTCTTGAATTTGGAAAAACATCATATTTGATTTATCACTAAGAAGGGTTCGGTGAATGTGCATATGAAACTGGTGGGTTCGGTACCTCAAACAAGGTTAAGAACCACTGCTCTACAGTAAGGGTGGGCAACTCCAGGTCTCAGGGGCCACACACAGTCCAGGTTTTCTGGATATACTTAGCATTTGACAGTTGGAATTGTCACCTGTGCAGGAGATTGAATTATCAACAGTCAAAGCCTAAGGACATCCAGAAAACCTGGACTATGTGTGGCCCTCAAAGCCTGGAGCTGCCCACCTCTGCTCTGTGGATTTTTCAGGGTGTACTGGAGTGCCTCCTTCAAATTTGTGACAGCCCTTGCACAAAGTGCATGAGCTTTAACAGTTTAGGAGTCCCACTTCTAAATAATGGGAGAAAAATCTATTTTTCTCTAAGTGTCTCCCAGGATGTGTTGGAGTGTCTCCTTTGCATTTCTGGCATCCCTTTATATATGTAGTGCATAGGTTATTATTATTATTATGGCGCCATAAATTACATAACGCTTTACATGTGGAAAGGGTAAACATAGACAAGTACAACGCAATGGACAATATTCAGCACACGGGTACAGAAGGATAGAGGATGCTGTCCGCTAGGGCTCACAATCTATGCCTAAGGCATAAGGCAGGGCATCTACGAGGGGAAGGGTGAATATACAATAAGACTGGGTAGAGTTGGTCCTGCTGTGGTTTGGTGAAGCGAGGCTCACAGCAGGTCATAGGCTTGTTGGAAGAGGTGAGTCTTCAGGTTTCTTTTGAAGGTTTCCAGAGTAGGTGAGAGTCTGATATGTTTGGTGAAGAGAGTACCAGACTATAGCTGAAGCGTGGGAGAAATCTTGTATGCGGTTGTGGGAGGAGGAGATTAGGGGTGAGCAGAGGAAAAGATCATCAGTGGATTGCAGGTTGCGGGAGGGTAGGTATCGGGAAACCATAGGTTTTACTAGTATAGGATTCCCACTCTTTAGAGTGGGAAAAAATATTCTGAGGCCTTCTTCTGTGTGTCTTCCAGGGTATACTGGATTTCCTTCTAATTTTTGGCAGTTCTTGCACTTAGTGCATATAACAGTCCCTTAGACAGTATGATTGCCCCACAGTCTACAACACAGTAAGATATTCCCACAGACCATTGTAAAAAAAATAAATCTTGAATTACACTAATCTTGATTTTCTTTCCACTGAAGGCTTTGTCACCTCTTCTTACATGTTAAAACAACAGACGCATAGGTGCTGCAATGCAGTCACATCATTGTGCTTCCTGCACTGAGATGCAAACATCTTGTAAGTTCCTGGCCGAGTGACAGGGCAGAGAGCTTGTGATGTCTTTCTATATCATGGGATACAATTGTAATAAGATTAAGACCAGAGTCAAGTATCTTTCACACTAACTACCTTACTGGTTATCATGGCAGTATCTCATACCTCTGCTGCACCACCTCACTTACCATGTTCCTTTTGCAGTGTCTCCTTGTGTTAGGTCTCCCTGCTGAGTTTTTTTGTTGCAACACTCCTTTGCACTGCTGCTTTTGCATATGGTTTCCATTTAGCCTTAGGGAGGCATGGCCAGTTGCTGCAGAAATTTAACCTTACCGTGCCTTGCAGAAATTAGTTTCCCTGGCCAGTCCCACTATGGTAGTGCCTACTTAAGGCAGCACCACCCACCACTCTCTGCCTGACAGTGCTTGCTAGTCAGCTCGTCTGCTAGTGTCCTATCTGTGCATTTGTCTGTATTGTTGGTCCAATTATTCTCTCGGCTCGCATACCCATCCTCTTTGACCCTTTGCTTCTGACCTTGGCTTTGTACTCTAAACCTGTGCCACCTGCCCCAAACTTTGACCATCTGACTGCGCATCAGTTTTCTCCTCATGTAACTCATTCCCACATCTCTGACTTCCTGGTCAGATTCTGCAGTCCCATGGACTGCCTGGAAGTGGTGCCTGGTGTTTATTGGCAGCCCAGCCTATTCTAACCATCAGAGACACTAGTAAAGACCCAGTAGACACTTCATTATGCCCCTGCAGGGTATGCCTGGCCCGTGGCATAGAAGTACCACACTGGCCACTGTGATATTCATCTTTCAGAGTGACAATAGAGTATAAGATGAAGCGGTGATGTTATGATGACAGCTGCACCCTAGCACTGAGCTCATCAGCTATGCTAATAAAGGCGGCACAAGACACTGAACTCTGTCATTGGCTGCATCTCTGTCAACATGATGTCACCACTGCAGTCTATACACAATGGTACAGCAATGGATACACAGCACTGGACCCAAAGAAGGCAAAAAACAGCTAATTTTGTTATTTTTATCACAGGCATATTGGCAATCATGAGTTTTTCCAAAAACAGGTGAAAGAGGTGATACAAATACATTATTATAATTAGGAACCAAGTCACCTTACTGTGCATACACCTCGGGGCAGAAATGGAACACAAGCAATCTATATTTAATTATGATAATACTATTACAGAGACGTGAAAACCCATTGAAACCTATTTTGTATGTTCTTAGCATTCACAAGTTTTAGAAGAAGTTGTAATTCTAAATGTTCCCCAGCCCTTCTTTTGCCCTTGAGGGACAGCTGTAGTATCCATCCAAGAGACCACGTAAGGTATACAAAAATATACATTTATATATGAAAGTAATCACATAATACATTCTGTATCACATTTACCTTATATTAGTTACTGGAAATCGGAAAAGGCATGGAATGCATACATAAGGGTAATTAACAATGCATGTCAGATATAATTATTCTCAGCACATGAAGCTCTAGCTCCAGGCTTGTAATGTGACAAACAAGAGCCAGTTAATGGCTGAGCCCTATCAATTTATGTAGTCAGAGGCACAATAAGGGCAATGAAATACTAACACAACTAAGTCACTCAGAATAATACCCAAGGCCTTATTCCCCAATGCTTGTTAAAATTTGTATCAGTGAAAAACTATTGACGTCCTATTCATGACTGGTTAAGTTTAAACAAACAAGACCTAAAACCTTAATACTCACATTAGTGAATCACATTATGGTATCAAAAGCACAGCAACACAGCAATGTGTGGTCAAAAACTACTAAAAAGATTGGGATGTTTTCTATCTGAGGAGTTAAAGGAACTTTTATTTCTCTTACTTGGTCACAAAGCCACTTAAAGTATATTCGACACCAGGTTTCACTGTATAAACTGTATTTATTATTGAACAGATCAGTTAGAGCTAAATGATTCTCTATATGTCTGCAGAATCCTCCCTGAACATTTTACTTCTTAACATTAAAAAAAACTGCATTTCAAGAGCCCAGATACAGTTTCTTAAAATGCAAACTTTTACATCAGGATCATGCACTCATTCGGATAAACCCTCACCAGGTCTATTAGATCTAGTAAATAAGTATGAAGTTTGTATTGTGAAATATGATTACAGATTGTATTATTCACTAAGAACTCCACGTATCCTGTTATCTACTACTTAAAAAAAATTGTCTGATGCTAGGGTATACTATATTATAAAATACATAGCATGGACAGTACAGCTAGGCATCTCAAGAGGTCTTTGTGAGTATGACTGTTTATATAGCTGATAGTAGTAATTTACAATGCATTTCAAAGTTAACTCCATATACAGGTACATATCAATGAATTAGAATATCATCAAAAAGTTAATTATTTTCAGTAATTCATAAAGTGAAACATATATGTGTCGCCCCTATGGCAAGGCGCCACAGGGAGGTACTGCATCCCAAACAGAAGGTGTAGTTCTTCCGTAGTCGTGGATATAGAGGACCCTACAGAGTCTGTACCCAACACCCATACAGTAGGCCACCTCAGTACAGGGGACTGTATATTGAGTAGGTCCCAGGGGGTGGAGCCTAGACGCACGGGAGACGAGGGGTGACAGTGAGAGACAGACGGTGTAAGACAGCAGCGAGGATGGCCACAGGGGACCCTGCAACCGAGACAGAAGGGCACCTCTTAGGAAAGGGGTGACCCGGAAGGAGAAGGGGGCCACTCTAGGACTGATCGGAGCCAGCTGGAGACCCAGGTCGTCACCGGTATCACCGCAGACCGGCAGGCTGTGGGCCCAACACAAGGGGGCCACAGCACTCATCAAGTAGTCCAACATCAGTTCCGCAGCTGTGTTCACGACGCCGAGAAGCAAGGAGACTTTAGGCAACAAACTCCGAGGACTAGAGACTTGACTCACGAGTGGGAGTACAGAAGGCCAAAAGGGCACAGAGTGGAGCAGAACCAGGAATTCCATTTTTAAGACACCTCTGACAAACTCTAGAAAAGCCTCCAAGATCCGCGGCTATGACCCCCGATTTACCCAGACTGTATCATGTACTAATTTCAACAGGTGCAAGTAAAGAACTTTTTGAGCTGATCTGGTGTCCAGTCTCCTTTCATCCACAGCCCGGAGGGCCTCTAGCACACCTCGGAAGTGAGGACTACTACTCCCCTTATCCACCCTGCTGCCCTGAGGTAAAGCTCCACCAGTGGGGAGCTCTACTACCAAAGGTTCATTTCCTTCACCTCAGTGGCTGGCCACAGCGCTGGTAACCCTATTACCAGGTACCACAGGTGGCATCACATTATAAAGCCCCATCATGATCACCCCCACCCCACCACTGAGGATCCAGGGCATGGAACCGGGAACCAACCAGCCTTGATCCCCACCGAAGTAACCCCCTGTCCAGGTATCTGAGTACCCCCTACCCTGTCAACCGACTCATATATATTAACGGGAATCTGTAAGGTCAAACATCCATATGTAATAGATATTTTCTAATTCTTTTCAGCTCTCTCTATTCACATATTTCTATTATTTATGCTTCCCTCCTATTCTGTGTAAACTTTCAAGATTCATTCCATCTGTCAATCACAGTGAGTTCTCCGCTACCCACTCCCCAAAGAATGAATATTCATGCATCACTGCCCTTCCCTTTTCTGAATGTTTGTTGTGTGACTCATTGCAGACAGAGGAGAAAGGAGGGGGAGGAGGTGTGTGCTCTTAGCAGATCTGATCTTAGCAGATGCAGCTCTGACATCTTCATTGTGTGTGTCTAAGGCATATGTGTAATGTGTGCTCTGAGATATTTCTTTGTGTTTATATGAATATTTGTTCATTTTTTCAGCAGATACACACATTACATGTATGCAGGAAAACCAATGTTCCCATAAACAGGAACTATTTACACGATAGCACATCTGTAGTGATGTTACCCAGAAGCCTGCAGAAGCCTGAGAGATTTAGTATAACTTCAGCAGAGGGGAGGGACAGAATACCAGCTTGGATAGGCATGGTTATTTAAATAACACAGACTGTGACTCTCAGGCTTCCCATGGTTCATGACAATTACAGCTGCCTGCAGGGTGTGAAGATGCTTAAAGCAAGAGAACTACACAGGGTACATTAATGATTTTTACATATTCTGAAAGGTCTACCTGAGCACTATTCAAGGGTACTATTAGTATCATACTGAAAAATGACCTGACAGAGTCTCTTTAAATAGTCATTACAAACTGATCTATTTTAAATGTATATTTCTGTTAATGCTGATGATTATGGATTGCAACCAATGAAAACCCAAAAGTCATTATCTCAGAAAATTAAAGTAGGGAGGATGAAGGGTTAAAAACTGCACTGCCGTATTCCATGAGACATCAGAGGGTGAATATAATATTGATTTATTAGTCAACAGGTTTCGGGACTTCCTGAAACACCCTGAAAGATGACTCTCAAAGCCACACAAGGTGAAGTCTGATACCTATATAGGTAATATTTTATTGCTCAGACCTTTTATCCTCCTTACATTAATTTTCTGAGATAATGACCTGTGGGTTTTCATTGCCTGTAAGCCATAATCATCAACATTAACATAAATAAACATTTGAAATAGATCACTCTGTTTGTAATGACTCTATATATGTGTTTCACTTTATGTATTGAATTACTGAAATACATTAACTTTTTGATGATGTTCTTATTCATTGAGACACACCTGTAGTTCAAAATTTTTGTGTGTTTTTTTCTTTATGGTAGTACTTATCCATCGTCTATCAATAATAGCTTTAACTCGTTATTATTGATAGCAGTTATAAAGTGTCTAGGAAACCCATTTAACTACAGTGTGAATGCTATAAAAATGCTTTAAGAGCTTGTTACATAGCTTAATTTATTGTGTTATAGAGATATTGAACAATGCTGTTGCAGTCTTAATTAAAAGGACATGAGTGTCAGTGCAGAAAACAGTTTAATCAATCTGAGGCTGATTGTTGTTGCCAAGTGAATGATCTACTGCAAAATTCTATTCTTGAATATCAAATTGAGCATTCATTTAAAGACTGGTAATAGAGTTCCCAAAAACTTTAGATTAATTTGAGTCTTAACGTGAACCTGTCACCATTTCTTTCGTATGCATGATGCAGCCACCAACTGTAAGGCCTTATATACAACATTCTAGAATTTTGTATATAAACCCCCAGACTTATGTGTATAACATAAAAATTAGCATTTAATATATTTATCTGCAGGGAGGTGCTGTCACATGGACGTCACTGGTCTTGATCCGACACCTCCACTCTGCTTATGGTCACCATCCTCCTTCCTTGCTTCTTGTGAATGACGTACTACATCATCCACTCAATGTTCTTCATTGTGCTCCTGCACATGTGCACTTCCTTCTGCCCTTCTGAAGGCAGAGAAAAGTGTAATGAGGTGTACAATTCAGATTGTATTATTGAAATTGAGACTGAAACGAACTGTGCACAGTCCGCACTTGTCCACCAGGGGGCAACAGTGGACTGTACAATCACAGAGGGTGGAAAGCCCCCACCATCTCTGTTGTTTACCCAGGAAGTAAAAGGAGAAAAACAGTGCAGATCCAGAGAGCGCAGCCAGGACAGACATAGGGCTCTTTTGCAGCCAGATTCTTGGGAAGAAATACCCTGTGAAGATCGTTGCTGCAACCCCCGGTCTGCAGGACCTTGCCTTACCGAGGGTCCCACTCAAATTCAGGACATTGCCTCCGGAATTCAGGACATTGCCACTGGATTACATGTACAGGGGCTGTGACTGACATAAGGGAGCCATCTGTGCTACTGTGATCTCCCTTCTGCTCATCGGTTTGCCCCGAGACTGAGAGAGACTAACAAAGAAAGATTCTGTTACCTCCGGAAGGAGACCACAGAAGAAGACTGAGGAGTTTCCCCCTTCAGCGCTGCACCGGGACCCGTCATCG
This sequence comes from Allobates femoralis, assembly GCA_033576535.1. Taxonomy (NCBI): domain Eukaryota; kingdom Metazoa; phylum Chordata; class Amphibia; order Anura; family Aromobatidae; genus Allobates; species Allobates femoralis. The sequence continues at coordinate 171,967,943 of JARQOC010000003.1, forward strand.
TGAGATCCCCAGGCCTGCTACGTGGGAGCGACACCTTCTTCTGTGATAGACTGGTACGTGATTTTAGGGAAAGTTAGGGAAAGATATCTCCATTGTTGTGTTTTTTTCTTTGCTAGCTGCGTACCCGGAAGAAGTGAAGATCCAGAGACCCCACCATATACATGTGTGCAGCTAGATCAGTTGACTGTGTTATAGACATGTTTTACAGTAAAGAAATGTTACTACCGGTTAAATCTGAGTATGGGGATTCTGTTGAGAAAGATCATACACACACACCCGCGGCCTTACCACCGGTCGCTACATCTGGCATAGTCGGCAGGATGTGTGATCAACAGAATCTCCTCCCGGTAGTAACTTATAACCGGACAGCTCCCCCGGCATCTATTGTCAATCAGGTGAGGAAGTTTAACGGACGGAACTATCCTGTAACTGAATGGACCGAACAACTTAAGATAGTGGGGGAGATGTATAACATTGATCCTAAGACCTTAGCAGAAATGGCCATGCTAACATTAGAGGGGGAAGCGTGGACGACAGTCAGGCTGGAGACGGTTAGGGGCCAGCGTACGTTGGATGACTTGGTGCGGGTGCTGGAGAACACCTATGGGCCGACCACATATGCGGGAACATTACGGTATATGTTCTTCCGGCGTACGCAACTCAAGTCGGAGGACATCCCTCAATATGCCAACGCCCTCCAAGTACTGCTTGAACAAGCCTGCAGGAAAAAAGAACAGATAGCTAGTACGGGCGCCCGTGACCTGGTGTTGAGAGATCAATTCGTGACTGGATTAAGAGACCCGTACCTTAACCGCTCACTGCAAGATCTACTCCGGATAAATCCGGCCCTTACGTTCGCTGAGGTTAAGCAAGAAGCGATAGAACGTTCGAGAGGACCTGTCATGGAGGCCCAGACTTATACCGCGGCTTGCAGGTCCATAACTGGTATAAGAACCCCGAACAGTGACACGGAAGAACTGAAGCAGATGGTGGCAGAGTTGCAGAAACAGGTGTTGCAGCTCACCCTGGACCAACAGGCGGACAGGCAAGCGAGACAACAACCCAGCCGGCCGATGGGAAGATGCTGGACATGCGGTGATCCCCGCCATAGAGCAAACCGTTGCCCCCAGAACGTTCAAGTTCATCCACGGGCCGATATACCGGAACCAGCAAGTCATGCCCCACAACAGCGGCCACCTTTAACCCCTTCACCCCGGGCCTATTTTGACCTTACTGACCAGGCCATTTTTGTCAATTCTGACCAGTGTCCCTTTATGAGGTAATAACTCTGGAACGCTTCATTGGATCCGAGCGATTCTGAGATTGTTTTTTCGTGACATATTGGGCTTCATGTTAGTATTAAATTTAGGTCAATAATTTTTGCGATTATTGGTGAAAAAATTAAAAATTTGGCAAAATTTTTGAAAATTTTGCAATTTTCAAATTATGAATTTTTATTCTGCTAAACCAGAGAGGTATGTGCCACAAAATAGTTAATAAATAACATTTTCCACATGTCTACTTTACATCAGCACAATTTTGGGAAAAAAAAAAATTTTTGTTCGGACGTTATAAGGGTTCAAAGTTCATCAGCAATTTTTCATTTTTCCAGCAAAATTTACAAAACCATTTTTTTTTGTGACCACATCACATTTGAAGTCCCTTTGAGGGGTTTACATGACAGAAAACACCCAAACGTGACACCATTCCAAAAACTGCACCCCTCAAGCTACTCAAAACTACATTCAAGAAGATTATTAACCCTTCAGGTGCTTCACGGGAACTAAAGCAAAGTGGAAGGAAAAAATGGTAATTTTAATTTTTCCAACAAAAATGTTCTTTTAGCCTCAATTCTTTCATTTTCACATGGGCAACAGGATAAAATGGATCCTAAAAATTGTTGGCCAATTTCTCCTGAGTACATCGATATCTCATATGTGGTCATAAACCACTGTTTGGGCACACGGCAGGGCTCAGAAGGGAGGGAGGGCAATTTGACTTTTGGAGCTAATTTTCCGTTCAAAAAGTCAAATGGCGCTCCTTCCCTTCTGAGCCCTGCTGTGTGCCCAAACAGTGGTTTATGACCACATATGAGGTATCGGTGTACTCAGGAGAAATTGCCCAACAATTTTTAGCATCCATTTTATCCTGTTCCCCATGTGAAAATGAAAAAGTTTAGGCTAAAAGAAAATGTTTGTAGAAAAAAAAGTACTTTTTCATTTTTACGGATGAATTTGTGAAGCACCTGGGGGTTCAAAATGCTCACCACCCATCTAGATAAATTCCCTGGGGGGTCTAGTTTCCAAAATGGGGTCACTTGTGGGGGAGCTCCAATGTGTAGGCACACAGGGGCTCTCCAAACGCGACATGGTGTCCGCTAACAATTTGAGCTGATTTTTCAGTCAAATTGTTAGCGGACACCATGTAGCATTTGGAGAGCCCCTGTGTGCCTAAACATTGGAGCTCCCCCACAAGTGACCCCATTTTGGAAACTAGACCCCCCAGGGAACTTATCTAGATGGGTGGTGAGCATTTTGAATACCCCAGTGCTTCACAAATTAATCTTTTATAATGAAAAAAACAAAATTTTTGTAGAAAAAAAAGTACTTTTTCATTTTTACGGATGAATTTGTGAAGCACCTGGGGGTTCAAAATGCTCACCACCGATCTAGATAAATTCCCTGGGGGGTCTAATTTCCAAAATGGGGTCACTTGTGGGGGAGCTCCAATGTGTAGGCACACAGGGGCTCTCCAAACGCGACATGGTGTCCGCTAACAATTTGAGCTGATTTTTCAGTCAAATTGTTAGCGGACACCATGTTGCATTTGGAGAGCCCCTGTGTGCCTAAACATTGGAGCTCTCCCACAAGTGACCCCATTTTGGAAACTAGACCCCCCAGGGAACTTATCTAGATGGGTGGTGAGCATTTTGAATACCCCAGTGCTTCACAAATTAATCTGTAAAAATGAAAAAAACAAAATTTTTGTAGAAAAAAAAAGTACTTTTTCATTTTTACGGATGAATTTGTGAAGCACCTGGGGGTTCAAAATGCTCACCACACATCTATATAAGTTCCCTGGGGGCTTTAGTTTCCAAAATGGGGTCACTTGTGAGGGAGCTCCAATGTTTAGGCACACAGGGGCTCTCCAAACGCGACATAGTGTCCGCTAACAATTTGACTGAAAAATTAGCTCCAATTGTTAGCGGACACCATGTCGCGTTTGGAGAGCCCCTGTGTGCCTAAACATTGTAGCTCCCCACAAGTGACCCCATTTTGAAAACTAGACCCCCCAAGGAATGCATCTAGATGCATAGTGAGCACTTTGATCCCCCAGGTGCTTCACAAATTGATCCGTAAGAAGGAAAAAGTACATTTGTTTTCACACAAATTTTCTTTTTTCATTTTTACGGATCAATTTGTGAAGCACCTGGGGGTTCAAAGTGCTCACTATGCATCTAGATATGTTCCTTGGGGGGTCTAGTTTCCAAAATGGGGTCACTTGTAGGGGAGCTCCAATGTTTAGGCACACAGGGGCTCTCCATACGCGACATGGTGTCCGCTAACTATTGGAATCATTAGCGGACACCATGTCGCGTATGGAGAGCCCCTGTGTGCCCAAACATTGGAGCTCCCCCACAAATGACCCCATTTTGGAAACTAGACCCCCAAGGAATGCATCTAGATGCATAGTGAGCACTTTGATCCCCCAGGTGCTTCACAAATTGATCCGTAAGAAGGAAAAAGTACATTTGTTTTCACACAAATTTTCTTTTTTCATTTTTACGGATCAATTTGTGAAGCACCTGGGGGTTCAAAGTGCTCACTATGCATCTAGATATGTTCCTTGGGGGTCTAGTTTCCAAAATGGGGTCACTTGTAGGGGAGCTCCAATGTTTAGGCACACAGGGGCTCTCCATACGCAACATGGTGTCCGCTATTGGAATCATTAGCGGACACCATGTCGTGTATGGAGAGCCCCTGTGTGCCCAAACATTGGAGCTCCCCCACAAATGACCCCATTTTGGAAACTAGACCCCCAAGGAATGCATCTAGATGCATAGTGAGCACTTTGATCCCCCAGGTGCTTCACAAATTGATCCGTAAGAAGGAAAAGGTACATTTGTTTTCACACAAATTTTTTTTTTTCATTTTTACGGATCAATTTGTGAAGCACCTGGGGGTTCAAAGTGTTCACTATGCATCTAAATACAGCGAAGCCCTTTTTTTTTTTTTCTAGGACTAATTTTAGAAAAAAAATGGCGTAGGGCTCCGCCATATTTTTGGTCCAGCCAGGTACAACTTGGCAGCTACGGACTGCCAGCAACCCCCAGCTGCCTCATTGTACCTGGCTGGCAACCAAAAATACAGCAAAGCCCATTTTTATTTTTTTTCTAGGACTAATTCTAGAAAAAAAATGGCGTGGGGCTCCGCCATATTTTTGGTCCAGCCAGGTACAACTTGGCAGCTACGGATTGCCACCAACCCCCAGCTGCCTTGTTGTACCTGGCTGGCCACCAAAAATACAGCAAAGCCCTTTTTTTTCTTCTAGAACTAATTCTAGAAAAAAAAAATGACATGGGGCTCCGCCATATTTTTGGTCCAGCCAGGTACAACTAGGCAGCTGGGGGCTGGAATCCGCAGCATGGAGAGGCCCAAGCGTTCTGGGCCCCCCATGCTGCGAATTGCAGCCCGCAGCCGCCCCAGAAAATGGCGCATTCATTGAAGCGCCATTTTCTGGCGCTGTACCCAGACTCTTCCAGTTGCCCTGGTGCCGGTGGCAAACTGGGTAATAAAGGGCTTAATGCCAGCTTTTTATTGTCAGCTGGCACTAAGCCCGAGATTCATAATATAGGGCCAATGTTAGACCCGCCATTAGGAATCTCTGGTAAATAGTCAGAAAATACACACAGAGAAAAACCTTTTTATTTGAAAAAAAAACACAAACAAAATTCGGACTCCATCTTTATTATAAAGATCCGACGTAGTCCACAACGAAGGTCCCACGACGCTCGATCGCCTATGACGTAGTCCACAACGAAGGTCCCATGACGCACGATCGCCTCCGACGTAGTCCACAACGAAGGTCCCACGACGCTCGATCGCCTCTGGTCAATCCAGAGACTGCAGCAAGGGATGAAGTGTCCTCTTCTTACAGTCTCTGGGGTCAGAGTTATGGTGCACTGTATGAAAATGATCTGTCATACAGTGCACCATGACTATGATCCAAGAGACTACAACAAGAGGACACTTGATCCCTTGTTGCACCCATCCATCCACCTATGCACCCATCATCCACGCACGCACACCTCTATGCACACACACATCTATGCACGCACACGTCCACACACATGTCCACACACGCACACGTCTACGCACACATCCATCTATGCACACATCCACGGACGCACACGTCTATGCACACACACATCTATGCACGCACACGTCCACACACATGTCCACACACGCACACGTCTACGCACGCACACGTCTACGCACACTCACGTCCACGCACGCTCATGTACGCTCACGTCCACGCATGCACCCCCTATCCATTCACCCACCATCAATTCATTCATTCATTCATACATAGATACATACACATACATACATACACATACATAGATACAAACATACACATACATACATACATAGATACATACACATACACACATACATACATAGATACATACACATACATACATACATAGATATACATACATACACATACATGCATACATACATGCATGCATGCATACACATGCATGCATACATACACATGCATGCATACACACACATGCATGCATACACACATGCATGCATACATACACATGCATGCATAAACACACACATGCATGCATACACACACATGCATGCATACACACATGCATGCATACATACACATGCATGCATACACACATGCATGCATACATACACATGCATGCATACACACATGCATACACACACGCATGCATACACACATGCATGCATACACACACATGCATGCATACACACACATGCATGCATACATACACATGCATGCATACATACACATACATACTTACCTCCCTCGTTCCACCGATGAGCAGGAGGAGGCCGGGAGAGGAGGCGGGGCCACAGACCGGCGGGCCGGGCAGAGAAGGAGGAGCTGCAGCAGCGGCGGCGGCGGCGGCAGGGCGGCCACAGCGGCGGGCTGCACACTTCGGTGTGCAGCTTCAGGAGGTGAGGGGGGGCCAGGCACAGGGCCCGGAGATGGGGGCAGCCTGGGGGGGGAGCACTGGAGCAGGCAGTGTTGCTGGCGGGCGCACGTGGGTGCAGCCCGCCGGCAGATACAGTATAATAGAGGGGGGGGGCGGGCGGGCTGGGGGGGAACGGGGGGGCCCCCTGGACAGTCCTGGAGCTGGAGGGGGGTGAGGAGGGGTAGGCACTTGCCGATCCGCCCCTCCAGATCTGATTGGAGAGCTCCAATCAGATCTGGAGGGGTGAATCCCTGTGATTCCCTCCGATCGGCAGTTTCACTTTTAAACTGCCGATCGGAGGGGTCCTGGGCACGGGGGGGTTAATCCACCCCCTGTGGGGTCATCTACAGGTTGTCACAGAGCAGCAGCATCTGTGACACCTGAGCGACCCCACTCACAGGAGCTGCAGCAGCTCAAATCTGCCAGGACGTTGTGCAACGTCCTGTGTCGGGAACGGGCAGAAACACAGGACGTTGCACAACGTCCTATGTCGGGAAGGGGTTAAACTAGACGCCCCTGCCAAAGAGGCTCACTCGGCAGGGGAGGCCAAAGAGAGGGGTGTAGGAAAACAGAGCCAGCCACGGAACAAACTTGCATCAAACAGCCCTACCCTGGAAGTATTATTGGAAGGGACCGCCGTGCAAGGATTAATGGATACTGGGTCCCAGGTATCCACCATCTCCGAGCAGTTTTACGAAGAGTATCTGAAGCCGCGGGTTGCCTATGACCCTGATACTACTATCAAGATCAAAGCAGCCAATAATCTACCCATTCCGGTGACGGGAGTTGCCTGGATGAACACCGAAGTGTGTGGGCAAGATCTCGGGAAGAGAGGGATAATCATGGTCAGGGAAGGCTGTGGATCAGAAACGCCCATGATTATTGGGATGAACATCTTGAAAGACCTGAATCTTGTGTTGGTTACCAAGAGGGGGCCCAAGTACTGGCAAGAAGTGACCACACATAGGGCCACCCGCCGAGCCTTCCAACAAGTGGTCCGGACCTGCAATCTCCAGCGAATGACAGGAAAACAACTGCCGCTAGCCACGATCACCGTACCCCGCCATACTAGGATAACTTTACCTGCTGAGAAGGAGACCATTATCTCGCTACCCCTTAGCACCACAAGACAGCTCGAAGGCGTGGAGGTGCTGATTGAGCCGCGCACCCCGAAGGAAGGGAAGCTGAACCCCCTAGTTGCTCGAACGCTAGCCGTTGTGAGAAAGGGGAGGATTCCTGTCAGGCTGGGTAACACGGCTAACGTGAGCGTCGACCTAGAGGCTGGGACACAACTCGCCGAGTTTACGCCCTAACCGAAGAGGTGAACCCTATGAACCCCCTCCAGTTTGCACCGTCTACAGAGGGAGATTGGACAGTGACGGTCTCTGCCACGGCCGCTGTCGCGGGTGACGTCAACGCGGGGCGAGAACTACGAGAAAAGTGCCAGTTGGACATATCCCAATACTCCAACCAAGAAGTGTCCCAGGTGGAAGAGTTACTTCAAGAGCACCAGGCGTCCTTTGCCCGGCATGACACCGACTTTGGATGCACCCCCAGTATCAAGCACGAAATCCCCACAGGTGATACCGCTCCTATCCGTGAAAGGTACCGCCAAATACCTCCCCAACAATACCAAGAAGTGAAAAACCTCCTGAATTCCATGTTACACGCTGGAGTGGTACGAGAAAGCCAGAGCCCCTGGGCTGCACCAGTGGTGATAGTCAAGAAGAAAGACGGGTCCCTGAGGTTCTGCGTGGACTACCGCCGTTTGAATGCTTGCACCATCCGGGACTCATACCCTTTACCAAGGATCGAAGAATCCCTGACAGCCCTGAAGAAAGTGTGAGGTAGCAACCGGGGAACCCGCTTGCAAAACGACAAGAACACGTGTTTATAAGGTTAACCAATGTCTACCCGTTTATTTTCACATATTAATCACATAACCCGGGTAGCATGTTTGACACATATCACATTGATTAACAACACTTTACATAAATACACCATACATTTACATTTAACATCACATAACACTTATATTGCACATAACGTTTTATAGTAACCCGGGACCTGTAACCATCTCTGTCCCCATTGGAGCTCTACTAACAGCTCCCATGGTGGCTACGGCCTCCGGCCTACTTACACTATACATAAGTTACAGTACGATGATGACCCTTCCGGGTTCATAACAGGGATTGGCAAACCCTAGTAACCCGTGGGGCTGCGGCCTCCGGCCTAACCACGCGTTACCCAGTACGGGAGCCCTTCTAACCCCTGCTTCTGACCTTCGTTACATACGCCTCAACGGGCCCTGTGGGTCCCAATGGCGGTACCTGCCGCCTGGCTTTAGTCACCCCAGCATGATGATATACATTCACCCCTAGTCAGGAATCCTGCCTGACCGGGACCTTACATACCGTATGTGATCCATCATTCAAACGTCCATGGATCACACACCTGCTCACAGCCCACATCCATGGACTGTGGCCCCTCCATGGCCCATTACAGGGATTGGCAAACCATAGTGCACGGGAACCTCTACATCCGTTACCTACTAGGAGCCCTATTACCCCTGTCTCTGGCACCACAGGTACACCCACACCATTAGAGGTCGTGGTTGAGGGATCAGGTACCCTCTGCATGCAGCAGGGCAAGCCTCCCTCTCGTCCCAAGGACGGAACGCCTCCAACATCATCCATACCAGCTGGGTCACTGTCTCTCCACATGATTATACATGGGTCTTACATAGGTCATCATCTCTCATTCAGGGCCATTACTTAAGCCCTCATACACATAGCTAAAACACATTGTTTCATCAGGTCCTTTAACTGAGCCCTCTGACTCGGACCTAAAGGCGGTCTATGCCCGCCTGGCATTCTACATACAATTGCCTCCAAGGGCTACATACATTCCGGTTCATCAGGACCTTTAACGGACTCCACTGAGTCGGTCCCAAGGGCGGTCTATACTCGCCTAACATGATTTACGCACAAGGTGCACAGTTCACCCTATCGCTCGGGAACTGCTTTCTTACCGGGCACGGATCCGGGTCTCGCTACCTGTGTCACAGGTTCCACCAGGCATCGCCACAGGCTCCTTCCCGGACGTGAGGTGAACCACGTCCGGTCTAGCGTCCACGGGTCAACCACAGCTTCCCCCTCCAGGTGCGGACACGACCCCGGACCTCGGCACCGGCATGGAGCTAGCATGCTCCCATCATGTACTCAGAGCCTCTAGACTGCTCTGCACTTGGCTGGTCTCAGCTTCCATCTGAATCAATCTCAGCCTCCAGAATCAATCTCAGCTTCCAGGATCAATCTCAGCCTCCAGAATCTATCTCTCAATCACTCAGGTGGCCGGCTCTTATCGTGCCAGCCACTCCCACATGGACACACCCCCTCAGCTGCTGTTAATCAGCCTGTCACACAGCTCAGGTTAACTCCCTGTGTTCCGGGTTGTCAGCACTCACTCGTTACATCCTATTCCTCATGGACTCCTCGATCTCATCCCACTCTCACTGCCGCTCATTAGGCTCATGAAACCTCATTGTGTTCAGGTTGGTTCACACAGTATTATCATCACAGGAAAACCGGCCAGTGTGCACAGGATCATCCTCCGATCCTACATGTGATGTACCTCGGCCATGCGGATCATGCCGGCGGTGCCTCACATATCCCCCTCCTTGTTTACACCCGTGGGTAGGGGGTTAAACACACGGCCCTGACAAGTCGGGTGACAGCGTCGCTCCTGGCTTGTGAATAAGGGTCACACACACTGCCGGCTTGTACACCTAGGACACCGGTAAACCGTGTCCTAACCTCCCCCCTCCTTGTTCAGACCAGTGGGGGATGAACACACTGCCATAGGAGCCGGGCCACCACACAACACCTTGTGGCACCGCTCCCGGTTTGTATACCTGTAACTCCTGTCCAACCTCCCCCCTCCTTGCTTAAACCAGCAGGGGCAAACACAGTTCATAGAATCCGGATGTGGCGTTGTCTTGGCAACTTCGTGACCCCTCGGGCCACCGGAACCTTGATCACGCCGACTTTGACTTCGGGACCCTAGGGCCGCCCGATACTTTGAGTACGACGTCTTCGTGACCTCGCCAGGTCACGGCCAGATGCTAGGGTGCGTCGTGCGGTCGCCCATAGCAACCAAGTCCATATAAAGCGCATCAACAGAATTGTCCATATAAGGTGCTCCGGCACCACAGCCCTCGGCTGTCCCAACCCCCCTTTGTAACTGGGGTGCATTCCTCACCGGGCAACCTTGCCCGCATTCTCCACCATATGTGAGGTAGCAACCGGGGAACCCACTTGCAAAACGACAAGAACACGTGTTTATAAGGTTAACCAATGTCTACCCGTTTATTTTCACATATTAATCACATAACCCGGGTAGCATGTTTGACACATATCACATTGATTAACAACACTTTACATAAATACACCATACATTTACATTTAACATCACATAACACTTATATTGCACATAACGTTTTATAGTAACCCGGGACCTGTAACCATCTCTGTCCCCATTGGAGCTCTACTAACAGCTCCCATGGTGGCTACGGCCTCCGGCCTACTTACACTATACATAAGTTACAGTACGATGATGACCCTTCCGGGTTCATAACAGGGATTGGCAAACCCTAGTAACCCGTGGGGCTGCGGCCTCCGGCCTAACCACGCGTTACCCAGTACGGGAGCCCTTCTAACCCCTGCTTCTGACCTTCGTTACATACGCCTCAACGGGCCCTGTGGGTCCCAATGGCGGTACCTGCCGCCTGGCTTTAGTCACCCCAGCATGATGATATACATTCACCCCTAGTCAGGAATCCTGCCTGACCGGGACCTTACATACCGTATGTGATCCATCATTCAAACGTCCATGGATCACACACCTGCTCACAGCCCACATCCATGGACTGTGGCCCCTCCATGGCCCATTACAGGGATTGGCAAACCATAGTGCACGGGAACCTCTACATCCGTTACCTACTAGGAGCCCTATTACCCCTGTCTCTGGCACCACAGGTACACCCACACCATTAGAGGTCGTGGTTGAGGGATCAGGTACCCTCTGCATGCAGCAGGGCAAGCCTCCCTCTCGTCCCAAGGACGGAACGCCTCCAACATCATCCATACCAGCTGGGTCACTGTCTCTCCACATGATTATACATGGGTCTTACATAGGTCATCATCTCTCATTCAGGGCCATTACTTAAGCCCTCATACACATAGCTAAACACATTGTTTCATCAGGTCCTTTAACTGAGCCCTCTGACTCGGACCTAAAGGCGGTCTATGCCCGCCTGGCATTCTACATACAATTGCCTCCAAGGGCTACATACATTCCGGTTCATCAGGACCTTTAACGGACTCCACTGAGTCGGTCCCAAGGGCGGTCTATACTCGCCTAACATGATTTACGCACAAGGTGCACAGTTCACCCTATCGCTCGGGAACTGCTTTCTTACCGGGCACGGATCCGGGTCTCGCTACCTGTGTCACAGGTTCCACCAGGCATCGCCACAGGCTCCTTCCCGGACGTGAGGTGAACCACGTCCGGTCTAGCGTCCACGGGTCAACCACAGCTTCCCCCTCCAGGTGCGGACACGACCCCGGACCTCGGCACTGGCATGGAGCTAGCATGCTCCCATCATGTACTCAGAGCAGTCTAGAGGCACAGGTAGCGAGACCCGGATCCGTGCCCGGTAAGAAAGCAGTTCCCGAGCGATAGGGTGAACTGTGCACCTTGTGCGTAAATCATGTTAGGCGAGTATAGACCGCCCTTGGGACCGACTCAGTGGAGTCCGTTAAAGGTCCTGATGAACCGGAATGTACAGTTAGGGCCAGAAATATTTGGACAGTGACACAATTTTTGCGAGTTGGGCTCTGCATGCCACCACATTGGATTTGAAATGAAACCTCTACAACAGAATTCAAGTGCAGATTGTAACGTTTAATTTGAAGGGTTGAACAAAAATATCTGATAGAAAATGTAGGAATTGTACTTATTTCTTTACAAACACTCCACATTTTAGGAGGTCAAAAGTAATTGGACAAATAAACATAACCCAAACAAAATATTTTTATTTTCAATATTTTGTTGCGAATCCTTTGTAGGCAATCACTGCCTTAAGTCTGGAACCCATGGACATCACCAAACGCTGGGTTTCCTCCTTCTTAATGCTTTGCCAGGCCTTTACAGTCGCAGCCTTCAGGTCTTGCTTGTTTGTGGGTCTTTCCGTCTTAAGTCTGGATTTGAGCAAGTGAAATGCATGCTCAATTGGGTTAAGATCTGGTGATTGACTTGGCCATTGCAGAATGTTCCACTTTTTTGCACTCATGAACTCCTGGGTAGCTTTGGCTGTATGCTTGGGGTCATTGTCCATCTGTACTATGAAACGCCGTCCAATCAACTTTGCAGCATTTGGCTGAATCTGGGCTGAAAGTATATCCTGGTACACTTCAGAATTCATCCGGCTACTCTTGTCTGCTGTTATGTCATCAATAAACACAAGTGACCCAGTGCCATTGAAAGCCATGCATGCCCATGCCATCACGTTGCCTCCACCATGTTTTACAGAGGATGTGGTGTGCCTTGGATCATGTGCTGTTCCCTTTCTTCTCCAAACTTTTTTCTTCCCATCATTCTGGTACAGGTTGATCTTTGTCTCATCTGTCCATAGAATACTTTTCCAGAACTGAGCTGGCTTCTTGAGGTGTTTTTCAGCAAATTTAACTCTGGCCTGTCTATTTTTGGAATTGATGAATGGTTTGCATCTAGATGTGAACCCTTTGTATTTACTGTCATGGAGTCTTCTCTTTACTGTTGACTTAGAGACAGATACACCTACTTCACTGAGAGTGTTCTGGACTTCAGTTGATGTTGTGAACGGGTTCTTCTTCACCAAATAAAGTATGCGGCGATCATCCACCACTGTTGTCATCCGTGGACGCCCAGACATTTTACAGTTCCCAAGCTCACTAGTCAATTCCTTTTTTCTCAGAATGTACCCAACTGTTGATTTTGCTACTCCAAGCATATCTGCTATCTCTCTGATGGATTTTTTCTTTTTTTTCAGCCTCAGGATGTTCTGCTTCACCTCAATTGAGAGTTCCTTTGACCGCATGTTGTCTGGTCACAGCAACAGCTTCCAAATGCAAAACCACACACCTGGAATCCACCCCTGACCTTTTAACTACTTCATTGATTACAGGTTAACGAGGGAGACGCCTTCAGAGTTAATTGCAGCCCTTAGAGTCCATTGTCCAATTACTTTTGGTCCCTTGAAAAAGAGGAGGCTATGCATTACAGAGCTATGATTCCTAAACCCTTTCTCCGATTTGGATGTGGAAACTCTCATATTGCAGCTGGGAGTGTGCACTTTCAGCCCATATTATATATATAATTGTATTTCTGAACATGTTTTTGTAAACAGCTAAAATAACAAAACTTGTGTCACTGTCCAAATATTTCTGGCCCTAACTGTATGTAGCCCTTGGAGGCAATTGTATGTAGAATGGCAGGCGGGCATAGACCGCCTTTGGGTCCGAGTCAGAGGGCTCAGTTAAAGGACCTGATGAAACAATGTGTTTAGCTATGTGTATGAGGGCTTAAGTAATGGCCCTGAATGAGAGATGATGACCTATGTAAGACCCATGTATAATCATGTGGAGAGACAGTGACCCAGCTGGTATGGATGATGTTGGAGGCGTTCCGTCCTTGGGACGAGAGGGAGGCTTGCCCTGCTGCATGCAGAGGGTACCTGATCCCTCAACCACGACCTCTAATGGTGTGGGTGTACCTGTGGTGCCAGAGACAGGGGTAATAGGGCTCCTAGTAGGTAACGGATGTAGAGGTTCCCGTGCACTATGGTTTGCCAATCCCTGTAATGGGCCATGGAGGGGCCACAGTCCATGGATGTGGGCTGTGAGCAGGTGTGTGATCCATGGACGTTTGAATGATGGATCACATACGGTATGTAAGGTCCCGGTCAGGCAGGATTCCTGACTAGGGGTGAATGTATATCATCATGCCGGCGGTGCCTCACAAAAGCTAAATATTTTTCGTCATTGGACCTGGCCAGCGGCTATTGGCAGGTACCTATGCACGAGAAAGATAGAGAAAAGACTGCTTTCATCCTACCCATGGGCCTGTACGAGTTCGACCGGATGCCCTTTGGCCTGAACAACGCGCCGGGGACCTTCCAGCGACTGATGGAGCGCTGCCTGGGGGACTTCAACTTCGACTTCACCCTCATTTACCTGGACGACTTCGTAGTCTATTCGGCCACATTTGAAGAACACCTGCAACAGCTGGGCCGTGTGTTTCGTAGGTTGAGAGAACATGGCCTGAAGTTGAAACCCAGCAAGTGCCGTCTTCTGCAGCCCGAGATCAATTACCTGGGTCACCGGATCTCGGCCGAAGGTGTACAGCCGTCTTCGGAGAAAATAGCCGCCGTGCGGGACTGGCCACAGCCTAAGAACGTCAGAGAGGTCCGGGCCTTCCTGGGGTTGGCCGGTTACTACCGCCGGTTCGTGAGAAACTTCGCCCGGCTTGCTGCACCCTTGCACGAACTGCTTCGAGGGACCACCAACGGCCCCAGAGGACGACCCATCAGCTGGGGACCCAGCCAGTAAGAATCCTTCCAAGCCCTAAAGGGTGCCTTGACTTCACCTCCCATCCTTGCATATGCAGACTACAATCTCCCTTTCCAACTACATACCGATGCCAGTCTACAGGGTCTAGGGGCAGTACTTTCACAAGTACAAGAAGGCAAGGAACGTGTCATAGCCTATGCCAGTCGATCCCTACACGAGGGCTAGAAGAACCCCACCAATTATAGCTCGTTCCGGCTGGAGCTATTGGCCCTAACGTGGGCTATGGCGGAGAAATGTGCGGGATACCTCACAGGGACGGAAGTACTGGTCCTGACCGACAACAACCCGTTGGCCCACTTAGAAAATGCAAAGCTCGGAATCATGGAGCAGCGTTGGATGGCTCGACTCTCTAAGTTCAACTACAAGATCAAATATAGGGCTGGGGCTGAGAATCAAAATGCGGACAGCCTGTCTAGAGTGTCATACCCCTTACTTACCAGAGACCGGGATGAAGAACTAGAAGGAGACGAGACGCCCGACTTTGCAAGGCTTGCCCAACAGATGATGGATTACTGCCAGTTCGTTGTGGGCGAAGTTGGAACTCCAGTGGGGGTCACACTGTGTCCCCAAGAGTTGTGCAGGCTCCAGGACCAGAACCCTGAATGGGCCCTACTCAAGCAATGGGTGAAGCAACAGCAGAAGCCCTCCTCCGAAGCACGGTCACGACTGTCTACCGGAACCTTGACCCTGCTCAGCCAGTGGGACCGGCTGGTTCTGAGAGAAGAAGTACTATACCGGAAGGTTCTCTTGTCTCACATGCTGGAGGAATGCACACAAGTTGTAGTACCTGCCCAGTTAGCCCGTGAGATGGTGGCCGAAGCCCACAAAAGGAATGGACACTTCGGAGTAGATAAGACGTTTCGGTGGATTCAACAATCTATCTATTGTCCGGGGCTCCGCAAGCTGGTTGAAGACGTCTGCAGAACCTGTCGCACCTGTGAACTGCACAAGTCCACCGAACAGCGTGCACCTGTCCAGACGATTAAAACCTCCAGGCCTCTTGAGCTGTTGATGGTGGACTATCTGCTGATCGGGATGGCGAGCAGTGGCTATCAATACTGCCTAGTCATGGTGGACCACTTCACAAAATTCGCCATCGTTGTTGCTACCAAGGACCAGACGGCCGAATCGGCTGCACAGGCCATCTGTCGACAGTTCATCCACGTCTATGGGTGTCCGGAGAGGTTACACTCCGACCAGGGGGCTTGTTTCGAAGGCAGAGTCATCGAGGAGCTGCATCGGATGTATGGGATCCAGAAGTCGAGGACCACTCCTTACCATCCACAAGGGAACGGTGCATGTGAACGCTTTAACCGGACCCTACTCCAGCTGATCCGCACCTTGGCCGAAGATAAGAAAGATCGATGGCCCCAATTCCTTCCAGATCTAGTATGGGCCTACAACAACCAGGTCCACTCCGTGACTGGCTACACCCCACACACTCTTCTCTTTGGCCGCCCAGGAAAAGGGGTCCATGACCTGAACCTATTCCGCCCAGAAGAAGATGTCTGCCATAACTACCCCTCCTGGCTAAATGCTCACCGACAGAAGATGGAGACTGTACACCGGCTGGTGAGTCAACAAATCCGGGGCCAGAAACATGCTGACCCACTCCCCGTGCAAGAGAAACCCTTAAAGTTGGGACAGCTAGTCTTGCTCCGTATTAAGAAGCCTCAAGGGAAACTTCGAGCCAAGTGGGAGACTGAAGTCTACCGGGTAATCGAACGCCCTTACCCCAATGGACATGTATACCGAGTGCGGGGTGAAGACAGCCGCAGCACCCGCACTGTGCACCGAAATATGTTGCGCCCCTGCCGCTCCCGGCCTGACTCCCCTCCCACAGTAACCGGAGGGGGTGACACTGCCGACATGACTGACGCCACGGACATTTCTCAACATAGAGATCACGTCGACTCTGAGACCGGTGACCCACCTACACAGACCAGTCCCTCTCCCGGAGTACTGACTGGAGTGGGGCGTAAAGACAGTGACGAGGAGGGGAATAACCGACCCTTGCGACGCACTGACCGCACCACTGCTGGGATCCCGCCCGGACGGTCTTACAGGGACCAGTATGTATGGCCCACTTCTCAACCGACCCCTGTGACAACTACAGTCATCGCCGCCTGGAAACCGACGGTAGTTGACAGGGACTGCCAACCTTTAAGTGGGGGGGTATGTAATGAGGTGTACAATTCAGATTGTATTATTGAAATTGAGACTGAAACGAACTGTGCACAGTCCGCACTTGTCCACCAGGGGGCATCAGTGGACTGTACAATCACAGAGGGTGGAAAGCCCCCACCATCTCTGTTGTTTACCCAGGAAGTAAAAGGAGAAAAACAGTGCAGATCCAGAGAGCGCAGCCAGATTCTTGGGAAGAAATACCCTGTGAAGATCGTTGCTGCAACCCCGGTCTGCAGGACCTTGCCTTACCGAGGGTCCCACTCAAATTCAGGACATTGCCTCCGGAATTCAGGACATTGCCACTGGATTACATGTACAGGGGCTGTGACTGACATAAGGGAGCCATCTGTGCTACTGTGATCTCCCTTCTGCTCATCGGTTTGCCCCGAGACTGAGAGAACTAACAAAGAAAGATTCTGTTACCTCCGGAAGGAGACCACAGAAGAAGACTGAGGAGTTTCCCCCTTCAGCGCTGCACCGGGACCCGTCATCGTGAGATCCCCAGGCCTGCTACGTGGGAGCGACACCTTCTTCTGTGATAGACTGGTACGTGATTTTAGGGAAAGTTAGGGAAAGATATCTCCATTGTTGTGTTTTTTTCTTTGCTAGCTGCGTACCCGGAAGAAGTGAAGATCCAGAGACCCCACCATATACATGTGTGCAGCTAGATCAGTTGACTGTGTTATAGACATGTTTTACAGTAAAGAAATGTTACTACCGGTTAAATCTGAGTATGGGGATTCTGTTGAGAAAGATCATACACACACACCCGCGGCCTTACCACCAGTCGCTACAAAAGTGATATAATGTGAAGGCCCGGGGTAAGGTCAAAGAACGTCTGTGCATGCACACTATGTCGGCGTTCTCTGATCTTTCCTTGCACCTGCGCATTACAGCACTTTGCTCTTCTGCCTCCAACAGGGCAGAGAGAAATGCGTGTGCACAAGAGTGCAAAGAAGGCCAGTTAGGGGGATGATGTAGGATGTGTCATCCACCAGAAGAAGGTCAGCAATCACAAAAAGAGGAGTCGGATCAGGATCAGTGATGTCCATTGGATGGGACCACCCCGCATGTAAGTATAATAAAAGTTGTTTTTTTTATATTTTACAGATTGGCCTGGGGACTTACATACAGTATTCCAGAATCCTGTATATAAGGCCTTACTGGTGGTGGCCTCAGCTTATATGCAAAAATTCTGGTGACAGGTTCACTTTAAATCTTTTCTACTTAATTATAAAAACAATTTGTTCCACCAAGGACTATGTAGCCATATACCGTATATACTCGTGTATAAGCCGAGTTTTTTCAGCACAAAAATTGTGCTGAAAAGTGCCCCCCTCGGCTTATACACGAGTCACTATACGGCTGAGTGGGGGGGGGCCGGTGTCCGGGGGCTGGAGGAGGCTGCACTATGAGCGGCCGGTCACGTGGGGCCGCTCATTAGTGCAATGCAATATGCACGGTATCCCCCTGTCCATCAGCAGCAGGGGGAGCCGTGCATATTACATTGCGCTCCCCCAGTAGTTTATACAGGCCCCCCGATCCCCCACCGCCCCGTAGTATATACAGGCCCCCTGTAGTTTATACAGGCCACCCGATCCCCCCCCCCGTAGTATATACAGGCCACCCGATCCCCCCCCCCCGTAGTATATACAGGCCCCCCGATTCCCACCCTCCCTGTAGTATATACAGGCCCCCCGCGCTCTATATACAGGCCCCCGGTTGCAGCCACAGACCTGTAAGAGAATCGCTTTCATACTTACCCTCCTCGCTGTTACCCGCGCTCCTCCGGTCTCCTTCCCGCTTCTACCCGGCGCGTCCACAATGACGTCATTGTGGATGCGCCGGGTAGAAGCGGGAAGGAGACGAGGACGTGCGATGACAGCGAGGAGGGTAAGTATGAAAGCGATTCTCTTACAGGTCTGTGGCTGCAACCGGGGGCATGTATATAGAGCGCGGGGGGCCTGTATATACTACAGGGAGGGTGGGAATCGGGGGGCCTGTATATACTACGGGGGGGGATCGGGTGGCCTGTATAAACTACGGGGGGCCTGTATATACTACGGGGCGGGGGGGGGATCGGGGGGCCTGTATAAACTACAGGGGTGGGGTATCGGGGGGCCTGTATATACCACACTGCTGGGGAGGGTGCTGTATATACCACACTGCTGGGGAGGCTGCTGTATATACCACACTGCTGAGGAGGCTGCTGTATATACCACACTGCTGGGGAGGGTGCTTTATATACCACACTGCTGGGGAGGGTGCTGTATATACCACACTGCTGAGGAGTCTGCTGTATATACCACACTGCTGGGGAGGGTGCTGTATATACCACACTGCTGGGGAGGCTGCTGTATATACCACACTGCTGAGGAGGCTGCTGTATATACCACACTGCTGGGGAGGGTGCTGTATATACCACACTGCTGGGGAGGCTGCTGTATATACCACACTGCTGGGGAGGCTGCTGTATATACCACACTGCTGGGGAGGCTGCTGTATATACCACACTGCTGGGGAGGGTGCTGTATATACCACACTGCTGAGGAGGCTGCTGTATATACCACACTGCTGGGGAGGGTGCTGTATATACCACACTGCTGGGGAGGCTGCTGTATATACCACACTGCTGGGGAGGGTGCTGTATATACCACACTGCTGGGGAGGCTGCTGTATATACCACACTGCTGGGGAGGGTGCTGTATATACCACACTGCTGGGGAGGCTGCTGTATATACCACACTGCAGGGGAGGGTGCTGTATATACCACACTGCTGGGGAGGCTGCTGTATATACCACACTGCTGGGGAGGCTGCTGTATATACCACACTGCTGGGGAGGGTGCTGTATATACCACACTGCTGGGGAGGGTGCTGTATATACCACACTGCTGGGGAGGCTGCTGTATACCACACTGCTGGGGGCTGTATACCTGTGCTGTGGTCCACCCTCGGCTTATACGCGAGTCAATGGGTTTTCCCAGGTTTTGGGGGCAAAAGTAGGGGGGTCGGCTTATACACGGGTCGGCTTATACACGAGTATATACGGTATATATGATATTGTAAAAAGCTAGTTAGTAATAATTAGCTAATCTCTACTTACTGTAGTTAGGCAAAGAAAAATGATATTATCTGGGCACAATATAACTCTGTAGCTATTATTTTGTAAGTTGTCAGTGAAGGTGGAATAGTATTTTATCCACCTGAATATCCAATCTATCTGGAAATACTTCCTCTATAAAATATACTGAGTTAATGGAAAGTCTGCAGTTTATAAATCATTTTAGAATGATAGTTGAGCTACATTTGCTGTTTAATGGCAGTGATTTTAAATCTTTAGTGAGTAATATTCCAGTTGTAGTACTGCTTATATATCCTTAAAGGGGCAATAGATTAAGAAGTGAAAATGCATTAACGGGAACCTGCAAGTTCCCCAGACCTTCCTAAACATATTCATTTCTATAAACCTATTCCTGGTTTATAAAAACTAAAAGTCTGAAACATAAAGCTAAAACTCAGGTTTGTGGAACACAAATGATCAAGGATAAGGCCATTTAGTCATTAATTTCCCTACCTCAGATCTCCCTCCTACATACCCTCAGTAAAATTATCTTATAACACCTACTTGGACTTAACAGAAGTTTGCTCATTAGGTCCCAAATACTTTAGTTGTTAATATCTCTGCAACAGAGAAGCAAAATTAAAAAAAAAGATTTCACTCTATAACCACTATTACATCATGCTTCCAGTTTAACTTGAAAAATTGAGTGACAGCAGTGCACCTCTCCAAAATAGGCCTGGATGCTTTTCTCCCAGCAAATTTCATTGAGTGTTATGAATAATCTTGTGATAGATAATGAATAGATAATAGAGAAAGTCCATCAAGGTCAACCTAAGTATTTTTTCAACCTATGCAGTTATGTATGGATATTGGGTAGCTCCTTTGAATAACCATCTGTGGAGGTGTGCTCGAAATTGATTTAATATTTAAGTTGTGGACATCAGCAAAATACCATGTAACCAATGTTCATAAGTGAGTTAGACAAAATATATAAGCAATGTAAGCACCACCCTTTAAGTAAAGACAGCAAATGAGTCAAGACAACCAGTAAACCAGTGATTCCTTGCAGGAGGACACTCAATGTGGCCCTTTCCACCCTTTGTTCGTCAGCCAGGCAGCACCCTACCTTCTTCTGGCTCCCCCAAGCCTGACCTCCTTGCTGAACTTACTTCCCCTTCTCTCAGTTTGACTCTTAAAACCTTCTCTAACTTTGTAGCACATATTTCTTACTTGTATCTTGCGGCTTTCTATTCAGTCAGCTTTCCACACACCACCAGTATTGGACCCCTTCAGCTCTGAGCTCTCTCCCCTGCATGGCTCTTACTTGGCTGAAGACTTCGGACTCACTAAAATGCTGTCTATCTCCTCTAGCCTACAGATTGGAACCTCCCCCTGTTAGCTCATCCCAGCTTTAACTCCTTTGGTCCCTGCAATCAGTCTGTACCGATTTTCACCTTTCCATATCTGCATATAACCAGCTCTGCTATATCTATAGCTTACACTACACATTATATTCTACTTACAAACAATGCAACACATCATACCTTATAACACACTACTACATAACATCACCCACATTATTGCTATTACTATATTAGAGTTTGCAAAATATACTCTATGTAATGAAATCACACACAATACAATTAAATCATCAATATCTTCAGGGGGCATAGGACCGCAGGTCCACCGTTTTACATAAGTAGGCCCAAACAGGAAATAAGATTGCTTTCACAGGTTCAGCAGCATCCATCTTACTAAAGGATAATTAGCCAGAACATAATAGCAGCCTCCAGCACAAATTAGCAAAGTGAATAAGAGCAGCCACTAGTAGTCAATCTAGATAAAGACAACAGAATCCTTACAGAGACATAAGGTATTAGAAGGGAGCCCGATGCTATTGTATCGGGTGGGCGATAAAATCATGATGGGGTGGGCTCTATGGTGCTGGGGGTGGCAGCCATCATTTCCCCTTCTGAGGTTGCTCCCCTGTCTGCTGTCTTTTCTCCTGGTTCTCTGCCCCCCTGTGCTGCCTCATCTCTGCCCCCTGTGCTCATGCTATCCCCCATGTTTGCCCTCTGCCCCCTTACCTTGTTCTTGCTCTCATGTGGTGGTATAAGGAAGAGCATGGTGGCATAAGAAACTGTTCCTCATTTGGTGGGCTGCAGGGCGAGCGGGCTGCACGGTGAGTGTGGTGAGCCAGGTGAGTGGGGTGAGTAGTGCAAGTGTGGGCTGAGTGGTGTGAGTGCGGGCTGAGTGTGGGCTAGCTGAAGTGCAGGGTGAGTGCGGGGTGAGTGTGTGTGGGCTTAGTGCAAGGTGACTGTATTGTGGGTTGAATGAGTGCGGGCTGAGTACAGGGTGAGTGCAAGTTGAGTGTGGAGTGGGCTGAGTGAGTGCAAGTTGAGTCTGGGGTGGGCTGAGTGAGTCCAGAGTGACTGTGATGTGGGCTGAGCGCAGTGTTGACCATGCTGTGGAGGGACTGCGGGCTGATTGAGTGTGGGGTGACCATGGTGTGGAGTGAGTGCGGGCTGAGTGAGTGCTGGCTGAGTGAGTGCTGGTTAAGTGAGTGTGGGCTGAGTGAGTGCGGGCTCAGTGAGTGCAAGCTGAGTGAGTGCAGGGTGACCGTGGTGCGGCGCTGAGAGCAGGGTGACCATGGTGCAGGGCTGAGTGCAGGGTGACCGTGGTGCAGGGCTGAGTGCAGGGTGACCGTGGTGCAGGGCTGAGTGCAGGGTGACCATGGTGTGGGGCTGAGTGCAGGATGACCGTGGTGCGGTCTGAGTTCAGGGTGACAGTGGTGCGGGGCTGAGTGCAGGGTGACCATGGTGTGGGGCTGAGTGCAGGGTAACCATGGTGTGGGGCTGAGTGCAAGGTGACGGTGGTGCGGGGCTGAGTGAGGGTGGGGCTGAGTCAGTGCAGGACTGAGTCAGTGCACGGCAGCGTGCAGGCTTGCTGAAGTGCAGGGGGAGTAAGGGCACACTGAGTGCAGGCAACCTGAGTATGGGGTGACTGTGGTGCGGGCTGAGTGCAGGGTGACCATGGTGCGGGGCTGAGTGCAGGGTGACTTTGGTGCGTGGCTGAGTCAGTGCAGGGCTGAGTGCGAGCTGGCTGAAGTGCAGGGTGAGTGTGGGCGGACTGAGTGAGGGCAGGCTGAGTGCAAGGTGACTGTGGTGTTGGCTGAGTGAGGGCAGGGTGACTGGGGTGCGGGCTGAGTGAGTGCAGGGTGAGTGAGTGCAGGCTGTGTGGGCTGATTGGGCTGCAGTATATTGCTGCTGCTCCTGCTCTCCATGCTTCCCCACTGTGTGTCAGGTTAAGGACCTGTGATAATGTCAGTCATGTGACCTTGCTCCGCCCATGATAGTGACATCACCACAGGCCCTGTAGGTGAGTTTTAGCTTATTGAGGGCGTCGGGCAGGGGGCTGCAGACTGCTGGGAGTGGGCGGGGAGGAGGGTGCACCAGGCTGTGGCAGAGATGGGTGCAGCGGGGGTTTCGGCCGAGTGTGAAGTGGTGGCATATTAAGTGTTTCAATATTTCGGTCGGCGTACTTCCGGGTGGCGCTTGGAATTATGGGATTGGTAGACATCTCAATGGAAATGGATGTCAACACAACATAAGGCAATTATATATTAGATCTTTTCCTATTTTGCCATGCAGGCAAACTGGTAGTTCTCATAGTAGTGTCTTCATATATTGACCTCAAAGAATGAATTTTATTTATGACCCAATTGTGGCACATACACATCTTGTGGTCATTGGCCATAATTTGAATATGAGACACTTACGCTGAGGAGAGCCAAACTGAAATTTAACGAGATAACCTGTGTCCGTGCTAAATCAGGATGCACCAAAGGGTTCTTGGTTACTTTATCTCATTACTATGTTAGTTATATATAAATTATGTACAGAAAACACTTTACACTTTATTCTTATGTAATTAAAAGTGTTTAGAAATAAATATTTTTTTTAACAACCCATTGTTTGTGATTTTTTTGTGCAAATTTTACTTCTAATAATCCTCAACAAATACAGTTAATCTACTTGTCGTCCCAGTTTATTGATGTTCAAAGTCTTTTTACATGGTGTGCCTTATATACACAGTAAACATAATGTTATTTACATGGATAAAATCTCTATAATTGGATATTTCATGTGGAAAAATAATATGAATTTCAGCAACAAAAACACATACTAAAACAAGAAAGTCGTAAGTAAAAAAATACATTTTGCCAATTATAAGCTGTGACACTCTTATTATAGCTGCTTTGGCTTCTTAAAAGTCTTCTACAATCTAAATGGTAATTTAATAGTTTTTAGTAGCGTTTTGAGGATGATAACGTTTCTTATTCTGTACTGCTTTGTCATTGTCAAGACACTCAACCTAGCTTGCCTGGAAAAACACAAAGCAATGTTAGATCCTGAAGTGTAAGATAAATGCCCGCTGTGTACAAGCTAAAAAGAAACTCATTACAATGTTTTCCATCTTCAAAAATGTTTCATATGGATATGTGCAAATTTATCTTGCATTTTCATTATTTTTGATTCCCAGTGAACTGCAGGTTAAATTTACATCAGGGACACGTTTAACATATTTTATTGTTACCTTTATATGTTACGATGGCCTAAAGCAGTGACATTTTGAAATCCGCATGGACCACAGGACTAAAATATGTGACTTCATGTCCACAAGGTCCATTTCATAAATGTAAGCAAATTTACAGGCAATTTCTGATGCAGATTTAAATTAATTCACATGAAACACAGATATTTCATGGTGTATATGTAAATGACGAGCACATCTCAGGCCTCATTCGTACATCTGTGTTGCACATATGTCCTGCATCTTTCTTTATAATGGACAGCACACCTAATTATTGGAACCTATGTGGCTATTAACATGGCAATATTTTTCTTTTATACGGACTGTGTGCATGCAAAATACACAAAGATGTATCTATTTTTTTCTGGTAGCACAGATGAAAAAGACCAATAAAAGTCTATGGCTCTGAAAAATACGTACAGCGCACAAATAGCGTCAGTGAAAAACACTGATGCAGGGCCGTATTTACTATTAGGCACTTGAGGGCAGATGCCTGGGGCGACAGGTTACAGAAGGGGGGGTGGCACCAGGCTTAAGTTGTAAAAAAAAAAAATTTTGTCTAAGTTTCGGTGTTGGCATGGGAAACAGTGTATTGACTGATTCACGGGACACTAATCATCCTCTGTGCAGATGACACTTCCGGGGTCAGCGGAGCGGTGCAGTGCAGCCCCTGTGACCCGACGCTGAATGAGCTTAACTCATCATGTGCTGCTTCTGAGCAGAGGAGGGAAGCGATAAAGCCTGAGTAAGTGCTGGAGCATCCTGAAGTGGGAAGAAGAACTGTCACACAGGGTGCCATATTTGGGGGGGTGGGGTGAACTGTGACAAAGGGGGCCACATTTGTTAGGGTGGAGAACTATGACACGGGGGGTCACATTTGAGGTAAGAGAGAGAAGAACTGTGACACATGGGTCACATTGAAGGAGAAGAACTGTGTAATGGGGATTGCATGGGGTTTGAACTCTGAAATGGTATGCGCTTGGGGGAGAGCACTGTACAATGAAGGGCCGCATGGAGGAAGAGCATTGTGAACTGAGGGGGCCACATGGGTAGAGGTAGAGCACTGTGTAACGTGGGTCTGCATGGGGATGAGAGCTCTGTGAGACATGGGGCCATGAAATGGGGCCAAATGGAGGGGGGTATACTGTGAAATTGGGAGAGCAACACTGAAATGGGGGAAGAGTGTGGCGCCCCTGCGACCAGGGTGGCCACAGGTAGAAACTGCAGCCAGTCAGGTGGAGACAGTTTGTGCACCAAACACCTCAAAAGAATAAACACCCACGAGACACCACACCCAACCCTGGAGTCCGGGACTCTAGGCGGACAAGGGGTGGTAGGGTTTAGAGGGAAGTGGATGGGAACGTAGGTCAGGTGACAGAGCTAGGTACAAAAGGAGGAACAGTAGGCGGAGTGAGTTAGTAGGCCAGAGTGAGCCGAGTTGCAAAGACAAGAACAGCAGAGTGACACTTTCCTGAGGGTTAGGGCTTCCTGTAGGCGCAGAATCCTGCAAGACACCGTTCCCTGGAAAGAAAGCCCGCTCCATAGCCTGCAGCCCAAAGAAAGGGAAAGACAGAGACCGGGCTGGTACAGCCGGGTCCAAGGAGTACGGCAGCGTAACCGACTACAGGCAGGACAGATTTCCCCTGGCATACCAGGTAGTCACATGGGTCGGAGAGAGCGCGGTGATCCTTTGCAAGACAGGGACACCCAAGGCTAGGCTGGGACCAGAGTGTCTGCCCTGATGGGGACCACAGCTATATGCCGGATCCCAAACAAACAGACGGGAACTCTGATTCCAGGTCAGATTTCCTACCACACGGGCAGGAGGCACAGCAACACCATAGGACCCAGGCTTGCTGCCCATACACACAGGGAAAAGCCACATACAAAGGGACCGAGTTGCCGCCATACAGTCTACAGGGAAGAACAGATGAGAGGGAGAGCCGGAAGGTTAAAGAGAGAGTGAAGGGTCTCCAAGAGGAAACCTGGCTGCAGAGGGTTCAGTGACTGTCCAGAGTTAACTGTGTGAACTGTGCTGTAAACTGTGTTGAACTATGGAAGAACGTGCAAGTAAAACCCGGTGAACCCTGCTTAAGTCTCCCGTGTGTGATTCCCTGCAAACAGAACTTTATTCCACCTTTACACCCTGTCAGGAGAAGCCTCAACCCGCAGCGGGCTCATCCATCTTGCTGCAGCATCATCCATCCATCCTCCTGGCAGACGTTCGCTGCAGCGCTGGTCCCCTCACTGACCACAACCCGTGGGTGGCGTGATGACAAACTCCCCTGTAAATATATCCCTTTTACTTGTGGGCTCGGGACACGGTCCGGACCAAGGACTGCCGTGATACCCCCCTGTGATACCCCGGTCCGGTACCGAGTACCCCATCCCAGTGGGCTCCACAAGAGCACTGTGAAATGGGCCACATGGTGGGGGAGAGCACTGTGAAAAGGGGGAAGAGCACTGTGAAACGGGGGGAGAGTATTGTGAAGCGGGGCCACATGGGGGGAGAGCACTGTGTCAGGAGGTCGCATGGGAAGGGGTGAATAGTATGAAAAAGAAGGGCCACATGGAGGGGGAGAGGAGTTTGAACAGAGGACCACATGGGGGGAATGTTTCACTTACTCAGAAGCAGGCTTTTCTAAACATGGCGCTCTATAGCAGCACTATAGTATATGGCGGTACATCTTAGTACATGTATAGCAGCACTATAGTATATGGCGGTACATTACAGTACATGTATAGCAGCAATAAAGTATATGGTGGTACATTACAGCACATTTATACCAGCACTATAGTATATGGCGGTACATTACAGTAGATGTATAGCAGCACTATAGTATATTGCAGTACATTATAGTACATGTATACCAGCACTATAGTATATGATGGTACATTACAGTGCATGTATAGCAGCACTATGGTATATGGCAGTACATTATAGTACATGGATAGCAGCACTATAGTATATGGAGGTACATTATAGTACATGTATGGCAGCACTATAGTATATGGCGGTACATTACAGCACATGTATAGCAGCACTATACTATATGGCGGTACATTATAGTACATGTATAGCAGCACTATAGTATATGGCGGTACATTACAGCACATGTATAGCAGCGCTATAGTATATGGCGGTACATTACAGCACATATATAGCAGCACTATAATATATGACGGTACATTATAGTACATGTATAGCAGCACTATAGTATATGGCGGTACATTACAGTAAATGTATAGCAACGGTATAGTATATGGCGGTATATTACAGCACATGTATAGCAGCACTATAGTATATGGCGGTACATTACAGTAAATGTATTGCAGCGGTACAGTATATGGCGGTACATTACAGCACATGTATAGCAGCACTACAGTATATGGCGGTACATTACAGCACATGTATAGCAGCACTATAGTATATGGCGGTACATTACAGCACATGTATAGCAGCGCTATGGTATATGGCGATACTCTGCTCCCTGCAGCCCCCCTGCTCCTCCTGGCTCTTCCCCAGTAAAAGTAAAAATAAAAAAATCCTCAGTGAGGATACTCACCTGTCCGCTGGCTCCACCTCCGTCTTCTAGGTCATACAGGCCTTTAGGGCCTGTCGCTGCCTGGGAAACCGATCAGCTCATTGGTCACATGACCGCTAACTGCCGGGGCGGCAGGATGGAGCAGGGTGGCAGGATTGAGCAGGGTGCAGGATGGTGGCGGGGGGTTCAAGATGGAGGGAGCCGGGCAGGATGTAGCGAGCAGGGCAGGATGGAGCGAGCAAGGCAGGATGGAGCGAGCGGGGCAGGATGGAGCGAGCGGGGCAGGATGGAGCCGGGCGGGTTGCAGGATGGAGCCGAGGGGGGGCAGGATGGAGCCAAGGGGGTGGGCAGGATGGAGCCAAGGGGGTGGGCAGGATGGAGCCGGGGAGGCAGGATGGAGCCTGGGAGGGGCAGGATGGAGCCGGGGAGGGAGCAGGATGGAGCCTTGGGGGGGAGCAGGATGGAGCCGGGGGGGGGCAGGATGGAGCCAGGGGGAAGGATGGAGGCGGGGGCAGGATGGATGTGGAGGAGCAGGATGGAGTGAGCGGGGCAGGATGGAGTGAGTGGGGCAGGATGGAGTGAGCGGGGCAGGATGGTGGCGGGGGGCAGGATGGGGGGCCGGGGAGCAAAATGGAAGCGGAGGGGAGTGGGATGGAGCTAGGGAGGGCAGGATGAAGCGATCAGGGCAGGATGGAGACCAGTGGGGGGGGAAGGATGGAGGCGGGGGGCAGGATGGACTGATCAGGGCAGGATTGAGCCGGGGGGCAGGATGGACTGATCAGGGCAGGATGGAGTCGGTGGGGGGGCAGGATGGAGCCGGCGGGGGGGGGCAGGATGGGGCCGGGGGGGGGGCTTTTGGATGGAGCCGGGGGGGGCAGGATGGAGCTGAGGGGGCAGGATGGAGCTGGGGGGGCAGGATGGAGCCGGGGGGCAGGATGGAGCCAGTGGGGCAGAATGGAGCCAGCGGGGCAGAATGGAGCCCGGGGGGCAGGATGGAGCCAGGGGGGCAGAATGGAGCCAGCGGGGGGACAGGATGGAGCCGGCAGGGGGGGCATCATGGAGCCGTGGGGGCAGGATGGAGCCGGGGGGGGCAGGATGGAGCGATCAGGGCAGGATGGAGCCGGGGGGGCAGGATGGAGCTGGGGGGCAGGATGGAGCCAGTGGGGCAGAATGGAGCCAGCAGGGCAGAATAGAGCCCGGGGGGCAGGATGGAGCCAGGGGGGCAGGATGACGCCAGCGGGGGGACAGGATGGAGCCGGCAGGGGGGGCAGCATGGAGCCGTGGGGGCAGGATGGAGCCGGGGGGGGCAGGATGGAGCGATCAGGGCAGGATGGAGCCGGGGGGGGCAGGATGGAGCCGGTGGGGCAGAGTGGAGCCGGCGGGGTAGAATGGAGCCGGGGGGCAGGATGGAGCAAGGGGGCAAGATAGAACCGGCGGGGGGATAGGATGGAGCCAGCGGGGGGGCAGAATAGATCGATGAGGGCAAGATGGAGCCGGGGGGGGGCAGGATGGAGTCGGCATGGGGGCAGGATGGAGCGATCAGGGCAAAATGGAGCCAGGAGGGCAGGATGGAGCTGGCAGGGCAGAGTGGAGCCGGCGGGGCAGAATGGAGCGGGGGGGCAGGATGGAGCCAGGGGGGGCAGGATGGAGCCAGCGGGGGTCAGGATGGTGCCACCTGGGGGCAGGATGGAGCCGGCAGGGGGGGCGAGGCAGGATGAAGCCGGCGGGGCAGGATGGAGCGATCGGGGCAAAATGTAGCCGGGGGGGCAGGATGAAGCCGGGGGAGGGGAGGCAGGATGGTGCCGGGGGAGAGCGGGGGCAGGATGGAGCCGAGGGAGAGGGGGGCAGGATGGAGTCGGGGGAGAGGGGGGCAAGATGGAGCCGGGGGAGGGGGGGCAAGATGGAGCTGGGGGAGATGGAGAGGTAGGATGGAGCCGGGGAGGGGGTGCATAATGGAGTCGGGAAGGGGCAGGATGGAGGCAGGGGGGCAGGATGGAGCGAGCGGAGACGGGGGGCAGGATGGAGCGATTGGGGCACAGCTGTAGCAGTGTTCTTCTAGGACCTTGCATGATGTCAGAATGACATTGGCGTTCGGCACTGTGATTGGCCCGCTCGCAGTCATGTGATATGTGACGGGCATATCACATGACCGCGAGCGGGCTAATCACAGTGCCGAACGCTGATGTCATTCTGACATCATGCGAGGTCCTGCTACCGGTCACCGATCACTCAGCGGAGAGGTAAGTATAAGAACCTTTACTATTTTTAATACATTTGTGTTTATTTTATATTTGATTTTGCAGTGCATAATGTACTGCGAAATCAAATCACTAAGGAGCAGGGGGGCCGCGGGGAGCGGGAGCGCGGGCAGGACAGGAGGAGCGGGGGGGGGGGAGCGCTGGCAGGGCAGAGGAGCAGGGTACGGAGCGCGGGCCGCAGCCGTGTGCAAATTGGCGCGAAATACTAACTTTGAATTCTCGCGCCAATTTGCATAGTCTGCGCCAATGAGCGCCCTCTGTCTGACGCCCGGGTTAATAAATAACTGATGTTAGCTATAACAAAATAGAATTTGAATATGTCATATTAATGACCTGTAAGAAAATAGAAGCTGAGCTGTGATTGGTTGCTATAGGCAGCCTAATAAATCTCCAGCCAATAGTAAACCCTCCCCCTGGCCGGGCAGTATATGTTACCTCACACATGCACATAATAGACAGCTCATGTGACTGACATCTGCCTTAATTCCCTATATGGCACATGTGTTGCACATTGGCTGTTTTAAATCAGATGTTGATGTTTGGAAATTAAAGATAGCACACATATGAGGCGAGTTGTGTGAGGTGATTTGTGCAAATATGTGTCTGTCTGTGTGGTGTGTGTGTCCCTGGGGTGTGTGTATGTGTGTGTCCCTGTGGGATGAGTGCATGTGTCTCTATAGGGTGTGTACGTGTGTGTGTCCCTGTGGGGGAGGGGTCTGTGTGGTGTGTGTCTCTGTTGTGTGTGTCTCTTTGTGGTGTGTGTGTGTGTCCCTGTGGGGTGAGTGCATGTGTCCCTATAGGGTGTGTATGTGTGTGTGTCCCTGTAGGGGGGGTCTGTGTGGTGTGTGTGTGTGTGTCTCATTGTGGTGTCTGTGTGTGTGTCCCTGTGGGGTGAGTGGATGTGTCCCTATAGGGTGGCTGTGTGTGTGTCCTTGTGGGGGGGGGGTCTGTGTGGTGTGTGTGTCTGTGTTGTGTGTGTCTCTTTGTGGTGTGTGTGTGTGTATGTCCCTGTGGGGTGAGTGCATGTGTCTCTATAGGGTGTGTCCCCTTGGGGGTGTGTGTGTGTGTGTCTCTGTGTTGTGTGTGTTTCTTTGTGGTGTGTGTGTGTTTGTTCGGGTGCGTGGTGAATATCCAATGTTGGGGCTGCACATTAGCGACTATACACTTGCTGTTACTCTTTGTGTGCGTTGTGGTGTGTATACATGTCCCCGTGCGTGGTGAATATCTCATGTTGGGGCCCCACCTTAGTGACTATATGCTGGTATGTGCTGTTAGTCTTTAAGTCATTAAGTCCCTCTCATTCACAACTGTCAACTGGTAACTGTCACTTTTTCCCCATTATGTAGATAGGGGCAAAATTGCTTGGTGAATTGGAATGTGCGGGGTTAAAATTTCACCTCACAACATAGCCTATGACGCTCCTGGGGTCCAGACATGTGACTGTGCAAAATTGTGTGGCTATAGCTGACAGCTGTCGATTTTCCTCCAACACTTTTCCATTCACTTTTTCCCCATTATGTAGATAGGGGCAAAATTGTTTGGTGAACTGGAACGAGCAGGGTTAAAATTTTGCCTCACAACATAGCCTATGACGCTCTCGGGGTCCAGACGTGTGACTGTGCAAAATTTTGTGGCTGTAGTTGCGACGGTGTAGATGCCAATCCCGGATATACACACATACATACACACACACACACACACACATTCAGCTTTATATATTAGATTATTTCTGTAAATGTTGATTATGGCTTACAGCTAATGAAAACCCAATGAAGTAAACGTGTTTCAGGTCTCCCTGGCCCCTTCCTCAGCCCCTTCTTGAAAAGCATTGACTAATAAATCAATATTATATTCACCCTTTGATGTCTGGTGGAATACGGCAGTGTGTAACCCTTCATCCTGCTTTAATTTTCTGAGATAATAACCTATGGGTTTTCATTGGCTGTAAGCCATAATCAACATTATCTGAAATAAACACATAAAATAGATCACTCTGTTTGTAATGACTCTATATAATATATGTGTTTCACGTTATCTATTGAACTACTGAAACAAATTAACTTTTTGATGATATTCTAATTCATTGAGGTGCAGCTGTATATTCAGTCTTTTAAGAGCCGCATCACACAGCGGCGTGATCCAGTCCGGTTCTGTCCGGGATGACCCAGACAGCCGCGGACCGGATCTGCACACAGGACTGGGGGGCTATTATGCCCTCCGGTCCGGTGTGCAGCGCACACAGGGGAACTGCTGATAAGTCAGGACCTGTCAGCGGCTGCAGCTGCGTGCGCTGCACACCCGACCGGAGGGCATAATAGTCCTCCAGTCCTGTGTGCAGATCCGGTCCGCGGCTGTCTGGGTCATCCCGGACAGAACCGGACCGGATCACGCCGCAGTGTGAAGCGGCCCTTAGAGTTTATCACTTTTCAGGCAGGTAACGGAGTAGATCCACCTGAAAAGAGATCATGTGCATGCACCCTTAGGCTACATTCAGACTGCGTGGGTTTTTTTCTCCTCCGTTTTGCTGCATTTTTTGCTGGAAAACAGGAGCTGTCAAAAAAAACACATCCAAAAATGGATCATCCGTTTCTGATCTGGTTTTGGGTGCATTTTTGGGGGTGTGTTTTTTTTGACCCATAGACAATTGCTTCTATGGGAAAAACAGTCAGAAAACACCAGACCAATTAACATGTGCTTTTTAAAGGGAACCTGTCACCTGGTTTTTGCCATCCCATCTGAGAGCAACATAATGTAGAGACAGAGACCCTGATTCCAATGATGTGTCATTTACTGAGCTGCTTGCTGTAATTTTGATAAAATTACTGTTTTCTCTGTTGCAGATTTAGCAGTCTGTGAATATACCAGTCCACTTGGCAGCAGGCCAAGAGGACTGCTAATGATAATCTCCAGCTGCTTAAACAGTGATTTTATGAAAACTACACTGAGCAGCTCAGTAAGTGACACATCGCTGGAATCAGGATCTCGGGTCCTATATTATGCTATTCTCAGATTAGGTTGCAAAAACCGGGTGACAGGTTCCCTTTAAATACTGAGCTTTCAAAAGTGAAAAAACACATCACTCTCAAAGTGCCCTGTATGAATGGCAAAAATGAAAACCCATAGAGATTGCTTGGAGGTCATTTGAGTAATCCGCTCTCTGCCCTGCAAAAAACGGATAAAAAAATGGATAGTCTGAATGTAGCTTTAGTCTGACTTACCAATAGGGGCAGCACAACTAAAAGTGCCTAGGGCAGCATAAACCCTAAATACGGCCCTGCACTGACGACACACCGATGGTAAAAATGAACACACAGTCAGTACATGGATAGCACTCTGATCTAAAATACTGATGACTTAGATATTGTTTCACGTACGTGCTGAATAGTATCTCATTTTTGATAACATAACGTGATAGTGAAAAATCACAATAGCTGAGACTTCCTTAAAAGCTTTGAAGGGGATATCCACTTCTAGAAAGACCCCTTCTCATTTCCCATGTTTGACTCCATTTACTGGCAGACACAGACAGAAGAGGGCCCCTGTGCAATAACAATATGGGCACTTTGCAGCTCAATACCTCATCCTAAAGGCTTGGACACACTCTCCTACTACATGCGAGTCTGCCAGACGAGACTCGGAAGAGACTGGATCAGTGACCCTGAACAGCCTCTCCCTGTCTGGACGGGAATGACAGCTGCTTGTGTTTTTGTGCAGCTCCACACTCCCCGTACAGACAGGGAGAGGCCATTCAGGGTCACTGCTCCAGCCTCTTCCGAGTCTCGTCTGCCACACTTGCATGTAAGTAGCTAAGTGTGTCCAAGCCCCAATGCAGAATTCTACCTGCTTTGGAGGTAGAAATGGGTTATTTACCTTTTGGGCCCCTGTGCGGCTGCACAGTTTGCACCAATGATATGTCCGCCCCTGACTCCATTAAAATCTTCAGGAGCACACCTGCTGCAGCAAACAGGGGGAGCAACGTGCTCCTGCAAATGAAACATGAAATATCACTTTAATCTCTAATTGTGTGAATGGTTCAGCATTAAAGCAATTTCCTTAACAATTCTCATAATTATTTCTGTAAGCTATAAGCTAGCCAAATGAAAAATAGTTATGTGTTTTAGGAAACAAATAAAGTTGTTTTTCTATCTATAAATATAAATGTTTTTGCTGCGCCATTTCAAGGATTGTTATGACTTGATATAGCTTACACACACTCATGAGACTTGTTAGAACTGCTAATAATGCTGAACTATTCACATAGACACTAAAAATTCAGGAAGACTCATTACAAACTACAACTAATATTTGACAATGGGCCAAAAGGACTTTATTTCTAAGGCTGGCTTCACACTGCAGTTTTTCACTGATCAGTGTCCATCAAGGCCACTTCACACACACAGATATCTGAGTCCAATATCTGAACAGATCTCTGGTTGCAGTGAAATCATGGATACATTGCTCCATGTTGTACACAGCCACAAAATGGAACAATGTATCCATGATTTCACTGCAACCAGAGATCTGTTCAGATATTGGACTCAGATATCTGTGTGTGTGAAGTGGCCTTTAGTGTTTGGGTGCCAAAACCAGGAGTGTCTCCAAAACTCAGAACAGGTGTCAATCTTTCAATTATAGTTTTTCTCTGCAAGTTCCTTTCCTGGCTCCTCTCCTGGTTTTGGCACCCAAACACTGATGGACACTGATCAATGAAAAACTGCAGTGTGAAGCCAGCCTTAGGGCCACTTTACACACACCAACTTATCTGTCCAACTTCAGACCAACTTACTGGTTGCAGTGAAATCATGGACACATTGTTCCATTTATACACAGCCACAAAATGGAGCAATGTGTCCATTATTTCACTGCAACCAGTAAGTTGGTCAGAAGTTGGACAGATAAGTTGGTGTTTGTAAAGTAAAGATACTGAGACAAAAGTGCTCCCATAACCCTCTGATATAAGATTAATGAAACATCCCTTGTAAATCTCCACAGTTGTTAAAACTTGAATTTTTCTTACGCAGGGCCTCAAAGGTCTGTGATCAACGAGCTCCCCTGAGTCCTGATGTCTGTGTCCAAGAAGGTGCCTGAGTCCTGTGAGATCGAGGAGGCAAGAAAAATGTTCAAGTTATTAGTATTGAGCCATTCAATGAAGGAAGCACATTCTGATTTGGTACTGGACCACATAAAGAAGATATCGTCTATGAATCTCTTCCAGACTCGCACATGGTCCTTGAAGTACATCGATGGGTAGACATGGGAGACCTCCCACCATCCCAAAAATAAATTAGCTACGGCCGGTGCACATCTCGCCCCCCATGGCGACCCTTGATACCTGTCGAAAATATTGACGATTGAATAGGAAGAAGTCATTCTTCAGTACAAAGTCCAGAAGGTCAATAATGAAGGAGTCATGGAGACAGTTAGAATCAGTTTGTCCGTCAAGAAAGAACATGGTGGCATGAATGCCATGTTCATGTTCAATACTGGTATAGAGTAACTCCACATCGCAGGTGACTAGGTAGTCGTCTGGGGTATAGGGTACAGATCTACATATCTTGATGAAGTCTGCTGTGTCCTTTAAAAAGGATGGCAGATAGTTGACAAAAGATTGGAGAAAGAAGTCCAAATAAATGCATGCCTTCTCATTTAAGCTACCTATACTTGCCACTATTGGTCTTTCCGGTGGTTTAGTAGTGTTCTTATGCACCTTGGGAAGTAGGAAGAAGGTGGGATTGATGGGGTTTTTAACCATTAGGAACTCCTTCTCCTGTCATGAGATGATACCGGCCATATGTGCCACTCTCACTAGTCTGATAAAAAACAGAGAGGGGCGCTCCTGGTGCAGTATCAGGGGTCAGTGGGGGAAAGGGGGTCGGTGGATTGTTGGTGCTCACCTGTCCTGGTTATGCTGCCAGCATAACCAGGTGTTGTAGCCTTGCTGCGTCTCGTGCAGCTGCAATCTCTCCCTGCTTCCGGGTCTCAGGCTGACACATGATCAGTCACACGGTCTGACATCAGCACAGGTCCTGCACCGCTCACCAGGGGTGCTTGTAGATTAGTGAAAGTTAAACAATGATCACCTGAGGAAGGCGCTAGTATGCCGAAACGCGTACTGAGAGAGACCAGTAACACTCATTAAAGAAGTTTTATAATTGAATTGGACAAACATCCCGGAGTTTATTCAGAATGCGCCTGCTTAAACCGCTTGTTTAACTTTTACTGCTCTCACTAGTCTATCCAATTTATTAGAAAAGACTAGGGTAGGGTTGGAGAGTAGGGTTGTGTAGTACGTTTGATTATGAAGTTGTCTGTGGGCTTCCTCCAGATACATCCGTGTGGGCCACAGGACCACATTCCCCCTTTATCGGCCTCTTTTATAACATAAGTGGAATTACTTGATAAAACTCTCAGTGCTTTTGTTTCCGCTAGGGTTAAATTGTTGTAACCCATGCCTACTGGTTGAAGTAAAATTATATCTTTTATGACAAGATCAAAGACGATTTTTATGTTCGGGACCAAGGACAGAGATGGCGTTACCTGTGATTTGTTGCGATGGGGGAATCTTTGGCGTCCCAAGAGGTGGTCGTGTTCTTTGCTTAGTGCCATAAGGTCCCTCATAACTGTCTGCTTGATCTGTGGTAGATCTTGCACCAACTCTGGCTTGTGATGGATCATTTTCAGGGTTAGTTTGCTACAAAAAAGATACAAGTCCTTCACCAGGTTAAACTTGTCTAGGTTCCACGAAGGGGAGAAAGTACCGACAACTCAAGATCCGAGAGGATGTACTCAGAAAGATTAACCACCTGTAGTTTGTCTATGCCTCTCGGATTGTCGATAGCCGGCTGGTAAATGTTATTGTTGGTCAATACGGTCTCCCCTTCACATTCGTGGGTAAGGGGCTCTCGGGGGCTTGGGTCTTTGGGTGACGCCCAATGGGCTGCAGATACACGGGGCCAATACTGTTTTTCTTATGGTGGATAACACTATGATAAAATTAGAGCTGTAGCTTAATACCTCTTCATTATCTATAACTCTGTGATGATCTGTGATTAATTTACCTGATTTTGGCACCCAATCTTGTATATATCGTTGCTTATGTGATGTCACCTTTATGTGTATATTATATACTAAACTAACTGTGCATAATTTTATGTATGTTTCCAGACAAATATCCATATAGCTAGATCTATCGTAATTGCCAAAGTCACCCATATATACTCCAAATAGAGGGTTTTTTTGTGCTCTGTTATAGCTCTTACTCCTAATGTACCTCCACCTTGAATACCCACCCGGGCTTTGGGTAAATTGTATGATGTTTTGCGTGACAGAGGGAAATTGTTTTTAAACACGTATAAAGTTTTTCTGTCTTGCACTAAATAAATATCCGTTTTTCACCTGCACATTGGCGGTGCACACTTTATACAGAAGCTCTTTCTTCTCCCCCTTTGCAGTATACTTGCTTCTGTGTTGCAGCACCCATTTTCACCTCCAACCAGGCAGTGCGCTCTCTCACCACCCAACTCTCACCTCCATGCCACGCCGAATTGATAATAATATAATAATAATCTTTATTTACATAGCGCCAACATATTCAGCAGCGCTTTACATTACAGAGGATCATATTTAACTATCATAAGAAACAGTTATCAGAAAATGCAATACAATACAGTACAAAAAACAATACAATACAATGCATAATACAATAATTAGAGCAAAATAATGACAGCCCTGCTCATAAGAGCTTACAATCTAACAATGAGGTGGGGGTGACACAAAGTACAGGTGCTTATTTACAGTGATGATATTGTCAATTTAAGGAGATGCAGGAATTGATGCAGTAATTCATGCAACAGGAGCCCCGACCAAGTATTGAGTGTATTTACTTTACATATTTTTCATTAGGCCAACATTTATGAGTTATAAATCATAATTTCAGTTGGTCTTATATAATATTCTAATTTTCTGAGATAATAAATTTTGGGTTTTCATTGGCTGTAAGCCATAATCATCAACATTTACATAAATAAATCACTTGACATAGATAACTCGGTAATGACTCTATATAATATATACATTCACATTTCACTTTATGTATTGAATTGCTGAAAAAAATTATCTTTTGGATGATATTCTAATTCATTGAGATTCTCCTGTAGGTTTATGGTAAATAAAGACCGGCTGAGCCCATATTGCACTGAAGATGTAGAAAGTTATATCACTTTGGATGTAATCTGCTTATTGTTGTAGAAGTGTTCCCCTAGTGAAGTGATGGCGGTAGCATGCAACGTTTGTTATACTATTTAAACAGCTGTTGTCTATCTTTTATTGCCCTGTGTGCAGCTATTAATTATATCTTTTGATATGTTATATAAGGTATCTTTTGATATTGTCAGAATATTTCTTCCCTTATAGAAGTTGCATTATTCTACTACCTATTTTGATTTTATTCCTATATTTTTGAGTCCACTGTAAAACACTAACAAAATGTCCCAGAGGTCAGCTAAGAAAATGTGTAACTCTAGAAGTAGATGGAACTTTGAGGCCGTATAGGGCATGAGAACATTGTGGACTGTGAAGACACAGCAATAACGAGTTCCAGAAATGAACTCTCTCTCTTAAGATCCTTGAAGAATTACAGGGAAGCAGATCAAACATTCCTGTGCTGGCTTATAGGCTCTGTCCAGCCTTGAGTGACAGCAAAGGAGAATGGTTTGTGCCAAGCAATTAGGCTGCAGGAGGCTGTGCAGCATGCACAATAAGAGGCCATTTCTCATCTCAATGTTGATGCTGCTGAATAGCATATGAGGTAAAGTGGTGTGGATCAACCGAGACAAAGCCACAAGTTTCGGGCTCTGTTTGACACTGGGTTCAGAAATCACCCCACCAACATGAAAACCTTTCTTCTGAATACACAGACAAGGATGCAGCATAAATTAATGTTCCTGAAATAAAATAAACACACACAATCACATTGTTTTGTGTAAACAGAAATCTGACACGGTGACATGATTTTGTCACAATTTTTGGGTATCTTGACTGTAGATAATCCCTTAGCGCAAAATGCTGCAAGCAATCTGAGTAGCATTACAACAGGTAGAAATGGCCTACTCCAAGGTGCTGTAATTTATTTACATGATGTAGATTATAGAACCATTAAGCTAATAACTTTTACATGTTTCATACTATTCTTAGTCAAGGTTTGAAATGTCACAGGGCTTAAATGCCTATATGTTTCTGACACGCCCACTCCAGGGTCGGGGATGACTAGGGAACCGGGCAGCAGTTGTTCTGTTTCACTTCTCGGTTCTTTTCACCGGGAGAGACCCAGTCCCGTGACCCTGGCGGTGTTATTTTAATAAACGGGGGTAGATGATGGGGGATGACTAGGGAAAAGGGGTATTTGTGACGCCACCTGCAGCTGCCGCTGCTGCAAAACCTCTCAGGACGGTGATCTGCAGCTTGGATGGTTCCGCTCCCCGCAGGTGGAGCGCGGTCCCCAGGGCAGTAGGATGGAGGAGTCAGTTTGTACCTTGGCAGATGTTCACTGGGTCATCAGTACCCCGATGTCTCATGCAGCCTCTGCGGCCGGTGGTCGCCGCGAAAGAAAGTCTCACACACCACAGCTGCAGTTTTGTTTCTGTTACTTGGTGGTTTCAGCATGGCCGCCAGGTACGTCCTTGCCAACCTCCGGTTCAGCATTGTCTCCAGAACCGGGTCAGTGCCGTCAAGCCTCGGTTGCTGCCCCTTTCCTTCTCATTAGGTGTTTCCTTCTGTGGTGGACCCCTCGCACTAAAAGCTTATCTTGCCGATCCTTACTTAGCACCTCTTCAGCACAGAGCTCAAGTACCTATAGCCACGAGTGCCTATTTCTACCCCCCCCAGGGCACTGCTCTATAGTTCAGCCACCTTCCCCAAGTTGTGTCGAGTGTTCAACCACAACTCCTGTTAGAAGCCTGGGGCCTCCGGTTCAATGGTTCGGGCATGAAGCATCCGCGCCATGTTCAGGGCCAGGTCGCTGTGTCATCCACCAGCCCCTTTGTCTCGCCAGATACGGGCATACGAGGATTTACGTCTCGTACCGTACCCCAAGGGCTCCCTTCTTTCTCCACACCTCTCGGTCTTTCCCTCCCGGGGTGAGCGTGGTCGTGCTCCAGCCCATGGGAGTCGGCACCACACCGCCCCTACACTCCGGACTTCCACTCCACTCCTCTCTCGATGGTCTCTCCTTTTTCTACACTACACTCCCCTGTCCCCTTTTGGAGCCTAGGTCCTCCCTCTGGGTCCACCCACTGTCTCAGGGACTTAGGGGTTGTGTGTTTGTGCATGTGTGTTTTGGCTCATCTGCGCCATCCCACCACCAGAGCAGAGGCACAACACTCTCTAATAACAGGAGTGCAGTACCTCTGATGGTGGCCTACCCAGTGGGGCGCCACATTTCTATGATCAGTATCATGACAATAGAATAGAACACTTTGGAGCAGCTAAACAGTGCAGAACAAAAAGAGGATGTTTTACCATTTATGTACTACAAATATATATGATGCTAGTGTGTCATATTTCAGTGTGTCTGATGGTGCATGGGATACATGGAAAATCATACCACTGATTGACAGCTTTATTTGTATCCTCGTAGACTGTGAGCCTTTGTGGACAGGATTTCTCCCCTCTTGTTTCTGTACAACCGAACTGTCAACATTGATTGTTACTTGTATTGTTACTATGTTACTTGTCCTAGTCTGCCCTTTTTAGCATGTAAAGCGCCATGGAATATAATGGCGCTATATAAATAAATAATAATAATAATAATCCTGTGCATAGGCAGAAAGCTGCTAATCAGTAGTGATGGTGTGGTTATGCAGAGCTCATGAATATGGAGGACTAAGTAGCAGATTTATCAGGCCTCAAGTGCCTGATAAACAATGATTTTATCAAAAATACAGCAAGCAGTCCAGTAAGTGAAATATCTTTGGCGTCAAGGTCTCTTGCCTCTGCAATATGTGACTCTCAAAATAAGTGGCAAAAACCTTTTGAAAGATTCTTTTAAAGAATAAAGGTAAAATGTTGCAATGACCAGACCCCTGAACTTAGTCATATAGAAATGTTGTGAAAGAATATGAATCAAGCAAAGAAAAATCCCAACATAAGGCTGCCTTCACATTAGCGTTTGGCGCCGCAGCGTATGCTGCATTCCCATACGCAGTCAAACGCATGCGCACTGCGTTCCTATGTTTAACATAGGAACGCATAGTGCCTGCGTTTGGCAGCGTTTGCTGCGTTCGGGTGCGGATGCGGACCATATCTGCTCCTTCCGGTGTCCCGCGTCCGCACCCGGGACGCAGCATGTCGCGTCTCTGGTGCGGGGAGAGTGTGTGATCTGTACGCAGGCATCCGCCTGCGCACAGATCACTAATGGCGGGCAATGAGAGCGCACGGCGATCTGCAAGCATCTGCAGACCGCCGTGCGCTCCATTATAAACATAGGGGCCGCGGTCTGCATGCAGATGCTTGCAGATGCATCTGAAAAACGCTGCAGATGCATCTGCAAGTCTGAAGGCAGCCTTAGAAATGAGAAGACCCATATATGTTCAGGTTTGCCAGGTACGGCCAGACTTTAGTTTAAAGATCGGTTTGGGGCCCAGACTTGACAAACTTGACCCCAAACCCCAACCCCATATAAGTCAATGGGGACCCGAACTTTGGTGCTGTAAAATGTCTAAACAATGGTTGTTCGAAGAGCTAGTGGACTGCTAAAAGAAGCAAAGTGGGAGAAATTGCCCTTGAAACACATGTAAATAGAAATACATTTTTTTTTTTAAATTACATGGGCTCCCTCCTATTTTTCATAACTAGCCAAGGTAAACAGCTGGGACCTGGTATTACCATGGTTGTTTGGCCTTTCTCAGTCTACACATACAAGCTCGCAGCAACCCCATAAGTGACCCATTACATTGGATGCGTCAACTCTGGCGCTTGGCCCGGCTGTTCCCAACTGCTCTTGTGCACTGACAATTGAGGTTATAATAATTAATTAATTAATTAATTATATGGGGTTAATGTCAGTTGAGAATTTTTAACAAGCATTAGGCCAAGGGGTTAATCCCTTGGCCTAAACATCCCCAATAGAAACCCTGTAAGTGCAGAGTTAAAAAGCACACACTAAAAAGCTATAGCTATAAAGCTATAGCTTTTCACAGACGCCAGGTATGACAGTAACACTCATCAGAGGCGCCGGGTCTCATTGAGCGCAGTGTTGAGCCAGCAGTTCTGAAAGGAGTTGTCATGGATTACATCAAACGTTCATGGAAACATTTTGTTTAATAAATTGGTGAACAAGGGAATGTGGAGTCTTTATTCAAATAAACTGTGGAGTATACACAGCCACATAAAGCAATGGCTTATATTGGTAAAATACAAGGAATAGATCTAAATAGGTTCCAAAGAGATGAAAATTGTATACAAGCAAAAAATAAATATATACAAATACCAGCATAGACATGTGACCCAAAAATTTAAAAAGGGAGAGAGGGAAAG
Source organism: Allobates femoralis (assembly GCA_033576535.1). Classification (NCBI taxonomy): domain Eukaryota; kingdom Metazoa; phylum Chordata; class Amphibia; order Anura; family Aromobatidae; genus Allobates; species Allobates femoralis. Next base: position 172,011,027 of record JARQOC010000003.1, read on the forward strand.
ATGCCCACGTGTTACACCATAACAATGGCTTCCTCAGGGACTACTTTCTTCTATTTTTACAAAGGTCACATGTCTATTCTCGTGTCAGTATATATTTCTATCTTGCTTGTATACATTTTTCAACTAAAAAATCTTAATAAAAACGCTTTGAAAAGCATCAAAACGTCAACAATTTTTTTCAAATTAATAAATCTGTGAACGTTTGTTGATAGGATAGTGTAAAACTACAAGAAACAAATAAAGTACTCAGTACAACATACAGCATATCTGAGATTCATAGCATTACATTTGTTATAGCACACGTAGTGTAATTGCACAACATGGCAATTACACAATAGCTATAATGGCAGAAAACTAGTTGATGATAAACATATAGAACAGACTAACTACATTATACAATTTGGTGGGTTCTAGGGAATCATGGGGATCATAACTCACCGACTGTGCTATGTAGAGGGAAACATAAAAGCTGAAATACAGAGAGAGGGATCAGTATACCAGGATGTCAACGTCTATGAGACTATAATGGCTTCTGAAGAAGAAGGGGTGGGGCTAGTGCAGGGGCTGATGGGAAACTACAGTGGCCTTGTGGAGAAAAAATTAGACTGTACAGTAAAAAATAATGTAATAAGAGAACATTGTCAACAAACAGCAGCTGAAACTCAGCTTTACACAAGCAAAGTAAGGTCGTCTTATCATGTTTACCAAACAATGAAGAATAAAAAAAAAAGAAGATTCAGAATTGCTGGTTTTTGTTTATTCTACCTCCCAAAAATTGGATTAAATAGTGATTAAAAAAGTTATGTTCCCAATCAGGGTCGGCGTCAGCACCCGGCGCACCCGGGCAAATGGCGGGGCCTGGGACAGGTGGGAGGGCCCACTCGCTGTCAGGCAGGGGTGTCCTGCTGCCAGTCATAGCAGATCTCTCACAGCAGCTATAGGAGCTGGAGGGCTGGTGCTGGGATTTTCCCCCTCAAACTGGAGCAGTCTATGTGTGGAGGATCCAGCGGTGTAACTAGGTTTCGTGGCGCCCGGGGCAAAGATCCATCTTGGCGCCCCCCCTCCCCCCAGAGTAGGTGAGGACCGGGGGGGGAATTGTTATGTTGAGGAGGGGGGGGTGCTGTCGGCTTTCATGACCACTACCCAGGGCCGGCTCCAGGTTTTTGTGGGCCCCGGGCGAAACAAACGAACAATCTCAGTGGGCCCCTTTAACACACATGCCACGTTTCATGAGTCTAATATAGAAGCTGCGGGCTGCGTATACAATATACAGGCTCCTGGGTGGGCTGTGTATATAATATTCAAGCTGTGCAGGACTGAATATATTATCTGGAGGCTGCTGCTGGGCTATATATATTATCTGGAGGATTTGCCAGCCCAGCACAGCCTCCAACTACATGCAGCCTAGCAGCAGCCTCCAGACGATATATACAACCCAGCACAGCTTCCAAATAATACGTACAGCCCAGAACAGCCTCCAAGTTATATATAGTCCAGCACATCCTCTAAATAGCCCAGCATAGCCTCTATAGAGCCCAGCACAGCCTCAAAATTATATACAGCCCTGCACAGCCTCTATAGAGCCCAGCACAGCCTCAAAATTATATACAGCCCTGCACAGCCTCTAAATACCCAAGCACAGCCTCTAAATAGCCCAGCACAGCCTCTATAGAGCCCAGCACAGCCTCAAAATTATATATAGCCCTGCACAGCCTCTAAATAGCCCAGCACAGCCTCAAAATTATATATAGCCATGCAAAGCCTCTAAATACCCCAGCCCAGGCTCACTAGAGGCCAGCACAGCCTCCAATAGAGCCCACCATAGCCTCCATAGAGCCAAATTATATATAATTACCCACAGGACACCGGCACCCATCTGTGTGCTGTATTCAGAGTGAGCTCTGCTCCAGCTCGCTCTGCCTGGCCCTGGCTGCAGCCTGCACTGCCTCCATACAAAAACTTCTGAGAGGCAGTGCTGGGTGGCATGGACTCAACTGTGGACCGGAAAGGAAGAAGCGGAGGCTGAGTAACGGGGGTCCCCTCTTCTATGCGTTAGAAAGGAAGAGGAAGTGAGCGGGCGGAGTGGGGGCTGCTCATCTATGCGTTCCACATTGTGGAACGCATAGGCATCGGCGGAAGTGACGGCGGAGCGGGGGCTGGCGGCCGGCTTCTGTACATCAAAGCACCGTACCGCAGTCCGCGCCGGTAAGGATAGATAATACCGGCGTGATGCGGGCCCCTGCAGCCTTGGTAGGGGGGTGCCGCCGGCGCCCCCTCTGAATTGCGCCCGGGGCAAAGGATCCGGCTGCACCCCCCTAGATACGCCCCTGGGAGGATCATGCAGCCAATGGGAACTGCAGGGGACGGGACTTTATTATCCCGTCCATGCTTAGCCCGCAGCAGATCAGTGAGCAGCGCTGGCCTGGCTGAGTGTGTGCTGATAAATGTCCCTCCAGACCAGGAGCAGCGGCATCCTCAGTCAGTCAGCTGGTGAGCCGTGACCCGAGCTCACTGAGGAGGATGGCCGCTTCTAATACTGACTCTTCTCTTGTCAGCAGTATATCTTGCTAAACTCCGCAGCAGATTGCTGGTGTTTGTACTGGTGACCTCCTCCTCCACCTACTGCTGTGAAGAGCCTTAACAGGACAATGCAACTCCAGTCTCAGGTTTCCCAGAGATGTCATTTACTACCAAACTGCTCTGGAAAACCTGAGTATGGAGCCTGGGTGTGCTGTCAGGGGTCAGATTGGGCATAAATATCCCCATGCTCAGCACTAGGTGGGGGAGAGGTCACCAGCACACACAGTGCACTGCACTTACAAGGATTAATAGCAGGCAGATACTTTCACTTTCTACAGATGTCATTAAACACACACAGTGTATGTATCCAACTCTATATATATAAATCTATTAGTTACCCATCCATCAATCAAACTATCTATCTTTGTGCATATAACTATAGCACAAGCACTGCACAGTATGATATATGCAGAAGCCACCATTTCCCTCTAACCTTGCTAGGATTATGCATGTAGAAAGAAAAGGTAAAAAATGTAAAATGGCATGTTGACGTCTTCCTCAGCGTCAGTGCATGCCGCCTTCATCCTCCTCCTCAGTGGCAGTCGCCGTCTTCCTCCATTCAACAGTTATAAAAAATAATTGAGGCAGGTGTCCAGCATGAGATGGGTTAATATGACAAGATCTGCAGGGGGGGAAATAAAGGATCTTACACTTTTTCACTTTGCAGGACTTTGCAGAGCTGGCTCAATTCTCTCTTATATAGATATATATACCATAATTAGTCCATATATTGTAAAATACTCTGGAATATGTGTCCTTCCCCCTATGCTCTCTAAACGGAGCATCATTATATGTACATATTCAAGTTCATACAACTTCACCAACCGTTGATTGGACACCGGCTCCTCACTAATGCCAGGTCACATATAATAATAATAATTTTTATTTCTCTAGCACCAAACATAATCCAATGCACTTTCCAATTCAGAGGAAACAGGTACAGACAATATGAGACAATACAGAGTAGGTATGTGCCCACAGGATGATTTTCCTGCTCTCATGCGTTTTTGGTATGGTTTTATGCAAATGTATGCTAATATGTTCCAGCGTTTTGGCTTTCCAGCAAAACCAATGTGTTTCACAGAACTACTGAATCTACATATTGGTTTTGGAAGTTGCTGAAAGTGTCAAATCCCCCCAGTTTTTGCTGTGGTTGGGAAAGAATGACCATGTCCAAAAACGCAAGAAAAACGTGCAAAAAAACACAGGTCAAGAACTCAGCAAATCTCCTGTCAAGGACTCTAGACATACTTGAAACCACTACAGGTTATGCTGCATTCTGGACCGCAGCAAAAATGTCCTGTGGGCACAGAGCCTAACAAAATATTCACCAGATACATAAGGAGTGAGGTCCCTGCTCACAAGCTACAATCTATAAGGAAATAGAGGAGGTGAAAAAGTGAATAGTAAAAAGTGCTGTCATATATGGTCCAGCCATAATGCTGCATGAACCGTTCACCAGCCAGGATCTGTACAACAGATAAAGTGCTATTAAGTGCATGGGGGTGTAGAAAGGTGGCACAAGAGACCAGATCTGGAAAAAGGCAAAATGGAAATAGTTAAATTGCTGAGGTGATAGGCCAGTCAAAAGAGATGCATGTTTAGGGCTCACATAAAAGTGTGGATATTGGGAATTAATCAAATTGTTTTGGGAAATACATTCCAGAGAATTGGTGCAGCTTGTGAGAACTCTTGGAGACCGGAGTGTTCGGTTCAGTTTATAGATAATGTCAGTCTTAGGTCATTAGCAGAACAGAGGTCGCGTGTAGTAGTTCGATAGACTGAGATAAGGGAGGAGATGTAGGGCAGCATTGTGGAGAGGATGGGTAGGTGATAAAAATAAGGAGGAGATATTGGACAGTGTAGTACTATGGAGGGGATGGGTAGGTGACAGACAGAGATGAAGAGAAGATGTGCAGAAACTGTAATGGGCTTTGTGGTTCAGAGTGATAACAGTATATTGTTCTCTGTAGGGGATGGTATGTGTTAAAGGGGCCCACTGTGACTCTTTCGCCCAGGGCCCACGAAAACCTGGAGCCGGCCCTGTTCCCAATAATGGTACCAATAAAAATGTAAACTAAGCCCGCAAAAAACAAGCCCTCATAGAACTCTGTTGACAGAGAAATTAGAAAAATTATAGCTCTGAAAGTATAGTGATGTAAAAACCTTTTTATAGCGTTGTTTTAGTGTGTGATAGAAGCCAAACATAAAAACTTAATCGACATCTGGCATGACTTTCACGCTGGCCCGAAGAATAAAACCATTGCTTATACTGCACATTGAATGACATTAAAAATAAACAAAATAAGTTTGGTCTGCTGTTGATTTGTTTATTCTGCTTCCCAAAGATCGCAGTAGCACTCAGCTCACATTTATTCTGCGCTCAGTGCTTAGTGCTTACATTAGGGTTTAAATGTAAATCTCTAAAATATTTAGATGGAACCTCTAACAGAACATTCACTATAATGAAGTAGATGGAGACACTGTGAAATGTATCTGGCCTATAATTGTGTGGTGACCATCTTTTAAGTGTTGATAAAAGAGCCGTCAGTCACAGTTTTTTGTGCACTTTTGAAAAAAAAAGACACCGCTGAACAGAGTAACTCTGCTGCCTCATTATAATGAATGGATCCCTTGGAGGTTTCATGTGAATCACGTCTTTTGGAGAATTATATGCAAAACCCAAACCCAGCATAGAGCACAAAATAAATGTGAACCAAAATCAGGGGTGTAACTACAATAGGTGCAGGGGTCGCGATCGCACCCGGGCCCTGCAGCCTAGGGGGGCACCAAAAGTCCCTTTGGCCCATAGAAAAAGACCAATACTATTAAAGATTTGCAATAATTGGGGCTCTGTTGGAGCTTTCGCTTTGGGGTCCCAGAGCCTGAAGTTACGCCACTGACCAAAATGTAAAATGTTTCCAACTAAAGGTTCAAATTGTTACGTGAAAAAAAACAAGCCTCCACTCAGGTCTATCATCTACCAAAGGAAATATCGGGAGCTCCCACATTACTGGAAAAATGCCATGGCTTCCCCCAAAAAGCAATCCAGCAAAATCTGCCCCTCCCTTTTTAACCTGCTTAATTTACCAGGTGTGTGTCTCCAGAAGGATAAACTGGGAACAATCTACGGGCACTACAATGGAAGATTTGCAGTTTTCATTCTGCAACATCCATTGCTGTTTGTTTCTAAAAAACACCCATGGAGTCAAAATACTGTAGTCACTAGAGCTTCATTTTAGTTTTCTAGCATTTAGAGGCTCTCTCTATGGAGGCCATAAACTATTCTAGAAACCTGATTCCTCTGGCTTAGCGTGCTGCACACCAAAGGAGATCCTTTATTATAAGTGGTTTCCCAAGACTCCATAAAGATGAGTAGTTTTAATATATTCCACCATTACCGCTAACTAACAGCGTTGCTACACTTTGATCTGCGCTGGCCCTTTCTATTGTCTCCCTCTGTAGAAGCTACGATGCAGCAAAAATAAAGACAAACTATTCTAGGAAAATCTTTGCTTCATGGGTAAAAAGAGCTTCTTCCCTCCCTTACAAGTCTCGTAGCGTGGATAAGCAGTACTGTACAGCCACATAAAGGACATTGCCACACAGAAATTGTGTGACACCTTTAGGGGCCATTGTTACTCATTTTCCATGTTAAAATGTAAAACCTGGGGCTAAAACTAAATTTTTGTGATAGAAATATAATTATTTTTTCTTCAGCACCCAATGGTATAAAATTCTGTGACACACCTGTGATGTCAGCATGATCACTCCACCCCTAGATGACTCCATTGAGAGGTGCAAATCTATGTTGGTTCCCTGAGGAAGGAGCTGTGCTATCGCTCTGAAACCCATCGGAATAAAGCCATCATTACCTGACAATTGTGGTCCTTTTATCATAGGAGCAGCGCGAATCAGACAAACACTGTCCCTTTCTGGATTTGTTTTTAAAATGATGTCACTTTTGGGTATTTTCTGTCATATAGTCCTCTCATGGTCACTTCAAATGTGATGTGGTCCCTAAAAAATAAATTTTGTACATTTTTTGGATAATCTGTTAACCCTTCCAACTTCATAAAAAAATTAAGTTTCAAAAATAATGCTATTGTAAAGTACACATATCATTAATGTTATTTATTAACTATTTTGTGTGATATAACTCTCTTTTAGGGGCATAAAACATTTTCATAATTTTCGTCAAAATATAAATATTTTCAAATAAACTATTTCAACCTAAATTTACAAATAACATAAAGTACATTGTGGAGAGAAGATTTCCATTTTTCGGAGCTTCTGGAGGACAAGGATGTTTAGAGATGGGATATTTTTCTCATTATCAAATTTATTTGGACATTTTACTAAAAACAAACAACTACCTTCATCAGGTTTATATGCACTGGCAGAAACACATTGTTTGTTCTTAGTAAAGTGTCCAAATAAATTTGATAATGAGAAAAATATCTCATCTCTAACCATACTCATCCTCCGGAAGCTCCAAAAAATGGAAATCTTCTCTCCACTACATTATCCACATGCATGCCTTGTACCAAGGCTGACATTGTTCCTGCATTTGTGCTGCAGACCGGGACATTGCAAAAAGCTTATCCACTATACGGATCTTTTGAGTGAAAATACAAGACATCTAAAGGGTGAGTGCAAAAAATCAAAAATTGTTGCAACAGATGTATATATTCCTGTACACTTAGAATCTGCACCCCTTGTCTCCCCTTTTATCCCTCTTTATATCACAATAAAGTATAATGTGTCACGAAAAAACAATCACTAAGGTTGGTTGAAACATTGCAGAGTTATTACCTTATATACTAAAACTGATCAGCAGTGGAAAATTTGGCCTGGTCAAGAAGGTGAAAATAGGTTTTGGTGGCAAGGGGTTAAACATATAATATATTAAAATGCTACAGGTATTTTAAACTTAATGACTTAAACAGGTTTCACACTAGCATTTGTGTCTGCATGCAAAGGGCATGCAGACGCAAATGAAGTGCAAACGCTGCCATACTGATGTGAATGCAGCGGAGAATCTCCGCATTCGTTCACACAAGTATGGTGCCCGGCCAGCCAATCAGTGGTCTCGGCGGTGGCCAGGAAGCGGAGATCAGCGGCGGAGATCTCCTCCTTCCGGCCGCCGCTAATCTCCCAATGGTGTTGGCGGGGGAGATTTGAAGAAATAGCTGATCTGACAGCTGTTTAAATCTGCCACACCGACATCACCTATTCAGCTCCAGCTGATCTCTCGGTGGCCGCAGAGATTTCTATGTGATCCGCAGCATTCTCCTGCGCTGTCATGCAGAGGACACTACGGATCCACTGACTTCCATGCATTGTTTGTGCGCTTGCTGATAAAACAAGTGCCCGCAACCACACAAAAAATGCAACAGGCTGCGTCCAGAGGGTAGAGGAGGGCGCACAAATTAAGCGCATCCAAACGCAATTGCAACCGAACGCAGCCAAACGCAGCTACTATGCGTTCCCATGTTAATCATAGGAACGCAGTGCGCATGCGTTTGGCTGTGTTCGGTACACTGCGTTTACATACGCAAATGTGAAACCAGCTTTAACCATTTTCTTCTCAGCTTCTCACCTAGAATAACTCAATACAGAAATGGCTTATCTATAAAAGTATAATCTGATAATATATTATATGCAATGTTGAAATTGTTACATAGATGTGTATTAAATCCAAAAACTAAAATATTTCCTTTCTAGTTTCTACACTTAAATATTTTTTTCTTTTTTACAGTTTTAAATGAAAAGAGATAACCATAAGGAGGAAAAGAAGTGATAACTAGAAAGTAAAAGAAGGTTAATTAGATATTCACATCACTGAAATGGACAAGGGAGATATAGAAGTCACATTCTCTGGTTAAATCACTTAGATAAAAGAAGCGTAGGAAAAGCTTTTGTGAAAAGCATTGATAACACAGACACGTAATTGTTCAAGTGTTCCAAGTTCTTAAGGTTTATTCATTTTAAAATAAATAGCTGAGTAATATTTTGCACCGTTTCATGCCGAGCTCTTTTCTCTTTTGATGAACTTTCATATTTATCTCCACAATGTAGTTTGTCGTGTTAGGGTTAGACCTACTTTGTATGAATACGTTTTGCAAGCACCTAATCTTATGTATTAATATAGTTTACTTATTTTTCTTTTGTATTAAAAGGGTTGTCTCTACATGATAAATGAGTAAAATTGCTAAGTGATTGTAAAAGCAATAAACTCTGCAAATGAGAAATGACCTTTTAATCCTCTCTCAAGAACGCAGACATTTTTTATTTTAATGTTTAATACTTGTTGCCTGTTACTAGCCGCCTCTGCAGCTTGAACCACTGGCCTCCAAAGCAAGGAGTGCAGATGTAACAACCGGTTCCAGTACGTGAGTGTGAGATACGGTGCTGCTGTGAATGACTCCACAATATGATGATAAACCAACTTCTCTTTATAACTTGCAGAAAGATAACAGTAATTCACATATCAGCAAAATATCCGCCACAACAGCCACAAACCATAACATACAATTTATACAACCTGAGAAACCCCAATTGGAAAGGAGAAGGACTACCCCCAGGTATGTCACTCCCTCCCTTATCCAATACAGGGCCTTTATGAGTTTCTAATGTGACTGTGACACGTGGTTCTCTCAGGAATACAATCTTACATGACTAATCACTTACACTAAAACAATATTTACACAGTGCACTGCCTTTCCCTTCGCAAGCGCTCATCTAACTAAAGTTCTCTACACAACTTCAGTACACCGATCACACTCAGCTCTCTTAAGCCCTCTCAGACACTCTAAGGCCAGGGTAACCAACATGATCAAGCCTGCCTCCTTTACAGATTCTGACTTACCTCTATTTAGCTCCATGTCTTTGTGATCCAAGACCGGCAGGCCCCAGGATGCTGTGTAGCTGACATCCTGGCCTCCGTACATTCCAGCCGGTATTTGAAGGGTTCCATCAGCAAACTCTTCCCGGCTCCTCTTTCTTACAATCAGCACCAGAGATCTCCATGGTGTTGCACTATTTTTCTGAAGTCGCGCCAACCAAGACAGTGACACGTCTTTGCTGCATCGCTGCTCCAGCCTCTTCTGGCACCACGGACCTCCTGCATCACCCATTTGTTTTGCTGGCCATTCCCACAGCCACACCTCTCGCACCCACTGGTCTGCACTCACCAGCACATCCACGTCAATTCAGGTACCGAGCCATCCACTCGCACATACCGCCTTCTCTGGGCCAGACCTTCTGCTTCCACCGGATACTCCTTCGAGATGTTCCTCCCTTTTCAGGCAGGAATCCAGCTACTGTGCTTCCTCTCTTGAAACACGGCACACCTCTCAGCCAGGTACACTTTTGCGCACTTCAGCGCCTTCTCTGCCCAGTATGAGCTGTACAATCTTGTCTCTGGTCATGTGCTGCTGCCATCTTGAAAGCCACAGTGCCATCCGCCATTTTAAGGGTTCTTCTGCTGGCGTATATGAGAATTACAGACAACCCTACAAGCAGTTGACAATAGGTAATTGAGTACAGATTTTTTTTGAACACCATGCACGATGCCCCGCCTAAGTTGTTCCACAAATTAAAATAGTCCTCATAACTCGTCAGTTTCGCACCACTCAGAGTAGAATGGAGGTATAAAGCTATGGAACAATATGGCTCAGTGGTGCGTAGTATGAGCAATCTGGTGTGCACACTATGAGACACTTAAATGTTCATGGTAAAAGATAAATAGTGGAACTCACCATTTGTTTGCTTAAAAAATGCAGTCCTTTATTGGAAATCCATTACAATGAGAGCAGTTGCAGACATGTTTAGCAAGACATTCTGTTTTGTGCGCTCCTGCTCTTCAACAGATCATGTTAACGTGCATTTTTAATTAAAATAGTTCTGTTTATGAAACCTGTAAATTTCTTAAAATTTTGTTCACTTACATGTTCTCACTTTTTTACTTACCTATACACCCAAAATAATTTATCAAAACATTTAACATAAGTTCCTTTGGATACCATAATATGCAGTTTCATTGCAAAAAAATGCTAGAAATAACATATAGAGAAACTCTGTATAGTACTTACATTATATTAAACAGGATGTTCATATTGTAATTCTATTAAAAACAGCAAATAAAATTATATTTTTTATAGAAGTAGTCTCCACTCACACATTGCAAATCAAAATGCAAATCGAAATGTACATATGTAGTTCTTCCTGAAAATTTTTTAATTTCTAATGAGAATGTATTTGTTACAGAACGGATTGACATTATCCACAGTTTGGCCTACATGTTTCATTTAATCTCTTTTTATTGAATAAAGAAAGTTTTACAATAAAAGGAATAATTGGGGAGCAGAACAGTGACATAAATTCAGTCCAGGGTTACCAAACGGAGAAGATGAAGCATATTCACAAAATAAGTAATAGAATAACAACCAATAAACAACCAATAAATCACCATCTCTCTTCATTTATAGAATTTTTCCAAATACCATATTGATATTTTGACTCTCGTGGAATTGGTGGTTACTCTTCTTTATTTGTGCCACTTCATTTTATTCATGGGCTGGTCACCCATATGACCTATTAGTGGTAAAGACCGATCATCAGACAAGAAGGAAAAGGAAGACATCAGGGAACAGCAAAGGATGGTATAAAGAGGGGGGAAGATGGGGTCACCACCTAACTAAAACACGAGGGAGTTTCAAGTTGTCTACTATTCAATGACACCCCAACTCTCCGGGTCCTTAAAGGGAACCAACCACCTCAGATGACGTGTATAAGCTGTTAATACATGTCCCTGGACCCTATGTACACCATTGCAGCTATGTTTTTGCTAAGAATATTGATAACAGCAAACCGAAATAAACAGTTTATAAACTTACATGATTTAGTACTTGAGGGCGTCTCCCTCGGGCTTTAGTACGAGAGGGCTGTGTCTGATGCAGCCTGAGTGGCTTTCCTCCCCCTCCCTCTCTGTTTGCAGGACGTCACATTAGGGCGTGATATTATCTTGGTGTGGGCGGGCACCCAAGGCAGCTCCCGTCCGTGCACGTCTTCTCAGTGACGTCCTGCAAACAGAGAGGGAGGGGAGGAAAGCCACTCAGGCTGCATAAGACACAGCCCTCTCGTACTAAAGCCCGAGGGAGACGCCCTCAAGTACTAAATCATGTAAGTTTATAAACTGTTTATTTCGGTTTGCTGTTATCAATATTCTTAGCAAAAACATAGCTGCAATGGTGTACATAGGGTCCAGGGACATGTATTAACAGCTTATACACGTCATCTGAGGTGGTTGGTTCCCTTTAAATGAACATGGAATGAAATTCTGGACACTCTCTAAAGAGAATCCAGGACTGCCACACACAAGTGTATTTCTCAAAATCACCTTTGACCTCAGCGGACAATTCTTCCATATGACAAATAAGGAGCCACTCTCTCATTCTTTGAACAGTTGTATTTTTCCAGTGCCTCGGTATTGTCAAGCAAGTGGTGGCCAAGATTTGCAACAGACTTTTCTTCTGTGCCCCGATAGAACCTGGGAGCATAGATAGAAGAGAAATTTTGGGAGATGGGAAAACAATGTCACCCAATACTTTTCTGTATAACCAGAAGACCTTCTCTCAAAAAGATCTTATATTAGGGTACTCCCACCAAATGTGTAGCATCATGCCACGTTCCGAGCCAGAGCACCAAATAAAGATCCGACACCGCTGGAAACATCATATTTAATTTTACTTGATAGTGGTACTACCTCGACAAGATCTTGTTATTTTTCTCTATTGCACAAGCTGCCGTCGATAATTTATGAGTAAATACATATGCTTTTAGCCATTCCTCTGCGGAGAAAGTTCCATCTACTTCTCGTTCCCACATATCTATAAACTTTGGGTTGGGCTCCTTGAGTGTTTCTTCCTGCAGAAGAAGGCTGCGTATAAGGGATACTCAATGAACAGGTCAACAACTCTGCACAAATATTTTCTCAAAGGGGGTAAGTACCGAGAGGGAGGTCTGTCCACTCTTTCTCAATTGTTGTCCTACAAATGAGGTCAACTGCCTGTATTCTAACCATGAAAGTGACTTGGAAGGATCTAAATTCTGCAATTCTTTCAGGGACATCAGTGCACTATTCTTCAAGACTTGAACAACCCTGGGGTCCTCTCCAGCCTCCCACCAGAGGAAAATATTCCTATAAAGGTTTGACGGAAAATCCAGATTGCAGAACAAAGGAGACAGGGGGTTTGAGGAGCTAATCAGGTGAAACGAATGTATTAAACAATACCAAATCTTAACTGCTGCTGCTAAAAGTAAATTTACAGGTTCCTACACCATTTTCTCTTGTGTTTCCAACCATGGCAAATGTCTCAAAGGTGTAACAAAACCTTCCTGCTCTAAATTTACTGACTTCTTAGAGGTTGTATGAAAACGCCAGTCAAATACGCATGATAGATCTGTGGCCTGTTGGTATAGATCTGGAAGGCCAACCCCTACCGTGGAAACTGTATGTGTAAGTATCTGATATTTGATCCGCTGCCTCCGATTTCAATATACAAATCTTGTCAATACTGCTTGAGAGCATGGAAGAAACCAAATGGCGCAATAATAGATACTGCCTGAAATACATACAAGAACCTCAGGAAAATATAAATTTTGAAGACGTTCATTCATCCAAACGATGATATAGGCTTCATATCGTATGCTGCCAGATCCACAAGGGTCTGTCTCATGAGTGGTTGGTGGTTTAGTAAGTAAGCAAATTTATATTTTTCGGAATTTGGTTACCCAGGTACTTAAAGGGATCCTGTCACCCCCAAAACACCTCCTAAGCTATTAAAAGATGTCCCTAGAGCATAGTAACACTTATCCTACACTCCTTTTAGCTCCTAAATGCATCTAGTGAAAATGAAGATAAACGTTATTAAACTACCCCATTAGTGATGTTAATGAGTGACTATTGTATGCATAGTCACCCAGGCAGGCTGTCCCTCTTCCTAATATCACGCCTCAATAGGCGTGATCTTCAACTCTGATTCAAATGCGCGCCTGCCCGTTCCCCTATTCCGGCCGGGGCTGCAGTGTGGGGCTGTATGACGCAAATCTCGTCATTTCCGGCTTCGGGTGACGTATGTACACCCGCGCCGCTCTGTTAGCTTCAAGACCCGCACTGCGCATGCGCAGTGCAGGTCTTGAAGCTTATAGAGTGGCGCGGGTGTAGCCACGTCACCCAAAGCCGGAAATGACGCGATTCGCGTCATACAGCCCCACACTGCAGCCCCGGCCGGATTAGGAGAGCGGGGAGGCGCGCATTTGAATGTGAGTTGATTCTAGCCGATGGACATTTATATGGTGCAAATATTTTATTCATAAAGCCAGTCTCCAGGCCCAACTGCCTCAGGGCAATTCTCATAAAAGCCCAGTGTCAAAGGCGCTCTCAGCATCTACCGACAAAAGACCCAATGGGTCTACAGAGGAGACGGCCTTTGCCACAAAAAGTATAATTTTGTTGATGTTGTCTTGTGCCTCACTCCCTTGTATAAATCCCACCTAGTTCAGATTTATCAAATCATGGAGCCAGTCTATTAGCAAATAATTTTGAAAATTAATTTATATCTAGATTTAGAAGTGAAATTGGGTGGTAGTTTGAAATACTAGCAAGGTTATTCCCATGAGGGAAAGAAAACGATCATAAGGTCATTTATATGAAAATATTAATTTTTATTATTATACAAAAGACTACACGGTACAGGGGGTGAGAGTAAGGTAGTAAATCCACTGATACAATTGATATAAAAATATATTATACCATATGCATACTTCCAATAATTCAAACCACTCATTTATCAATATATCAAGAGTATATATAATTCTATTTGGGGTACTGAACCATCACAATTTTTAATAAAATTCCAAACATAGGGGACCTTCATACTCCACTGCAGTACATATTATTATAAACCACCATAGTACATGGTACATAAGTTTAATATTGATATATGCTTTCATAGTATGCGGATATAAGCGGGGTCAGGATTGGCATTATTATCATAGTGTCATACATATTTTACTCTCACTTTCATATCATATAGTTAGAAATAGTCTACATATAATTCGGGTAAATACCCAGTAAATATTATTATTACATGCAGACAATAATTTGTATTATTCCATAGAAAGAAAGGAATTATTGGATATCATAATATGAGAGTATCATATGCATTCCATACATATAGCCACCATTTAAGATGCAGCTGTGTGGCCCATATGGAATTCAGAGTCTCAAATAACACAGGCACTACACAAACAAGCCTATGCCTGCAGCGTTATCAGCCTCTCAAAGGAGGACATGTGCTGCAGCCATCACCAGAGTCCGTACCACCTCACCTAGATGTAACCATAGATCATTTAGCCACTATCTTCAGGCTCCAATATATACTACAGTTAGGAAAGTCAGTAAAGTCATTATATTGAGGTTCAATACCTGTTTAGATTGATGTTTGTATCAGGCGTGCGCCCTTATGCGCATTTCAGATTACTCCTTCGTCAGAGGGCATGGGTGAGTGAAGGAAGGGGGGAGGTTTAAAAAGCAGTACCAACCAATCCGCATGGAGTATCTGTTGCTAAGCAGCAGATGCTTCCATCCAATTGCACAGCCCGGCCGCAGTCATCAGCGGCGTCATGGAGGGGCGTGTCAGCGCGTCAGCCGACACGCCGCACGCTCTCCCTACGTAGCGACAGCCAACACGCTAGCGTCTGTTGCTAGGCGGCAATCACTTATACTCAATTGCACGGCCCGGCCACAGTCGTCATCGGCGTCATGGAGAGGCGTGTCAGCGCTACAGCCGACAGGTCACGCCATCTCCATATAGACGCCACCAGACGAGCGGGTCGGTATCATTAAGAAAGCGGCCACATAGCAAGAGACTGCTACAATGATTTAGTAGTTGGACATATAATCTACCAGAGGGATGATATAATTAACCCTTTGAGGACCATACAAATAGCATGTGGCGCATTCACAAATGAACCAATGCCTATATCCTCTATCTATTGCATATAAGACATAGAACATGTTCATATATATTACATACAGTCACATATGTTTATATAAATATATATGCAATTGCTTGATGTGGAACATATGATATTAATTTTTTAGAGTGGAGATGTAATTACCCATATACTCATCATACTAATCAATACATTACATGGCACCACCAAACCACACAATAATTTCATTGTATAAGTTAGATATTTATACCAGATATGTTCCAGTGGTTACCATGCCACCAATCATTGCATACTGTGACTAGTTATATCACGTCACATCAATTTAGGCAATATACATAATCAGTCCATTCCTTCATCTGATGATATATACAATATCAATGTTTTCTTTTTCACTGATCACTTGTTGAATGGTCACATATAGTCATATTCAAACGGAATCAAGGTTGTCTCACTGCAAAAGTGAAAATTAAAAAGCAATTAATATAAAAATAGAAAAATTAAAACCACTTATAACCCTAAGTCAATACGAACTTCACAAATATGGAACATAACTAATGGTTTCATTCAGGCCTGCTGGTTGGACAGTTTTTAGAGTCCAAATCCAACGTGATTCCAATTGGGCTAATTTAACTGTGGCATTCCCACCCCAATATTTATAATATTATATAGTATAATATTTATACCCGATTACCCGATTTATAATCAGCGGAAACGTAAGAATAAATCAGGATCACCAAATGACAACAAGATTGATAATAAGGTAATCAATTTAAGCTCCTATGTTCTGACCCACTCTGATTATTCACTATTGTCTAAAGGATTAACCTTTTCACCTGTGGCGGGATTCGATACATTTGAGGCCATTAAAGACTTACAATTATTTGCAAGATCATTATATTTTAAACGGCATTTCTTTAATCCAAGTGTGCATTCTGTCTTCCCTACAGAGGAAGAACAAGCGGTACTAACCAATTTGGATGATGTCTCTCTGGAGCACAAAGTGTCGGAGAGAGGTAAGATACCATCTAGCATTAGACCACATTCAAAAAAATTCCCTCCTCTCTCTTTATGTGCCAATATTGATCTGTTTGTACAGGTGGTATCAGGTGATCTGGAAAAAATCCCTCGATATGATGGTGGGGATAACTTGACGGGCAGTGAGAGAAAACGATTAAAAGAGCTAAAAAGTCTCCCGGACGTGGTGCTGAAGCCGGCCGACAAAGGTGGCAACATCGTGATATGGCCGAAATCAATGTATGAGGATGAGGTATTTAGACAGTTACGCAACAAAATTTGCTATAAGAAATTGACCTTCAATCCTCTTTCCAAATACATTGATGAACTAGATAGGATACTTGATGCGGCAGTAGATGGGGGTGTTGTCACTGGTCGGCTGGCTTCAGCACTACGTGTTGTGGAACCGTCAATATCGACATTGTATTTACTACCAAAGATTCATAAGTGTCAGACGGTTCCACCCGGGAGACCGATTATATCTGGAAATAACAACTTTCTAGAGAATATAAATAGATGGGTGGATTCGATACTCCAGCCCTTTGTAGAATCGCTGCCGTCATATACGAGGGATACCGTAGATTTTTTGAAAAAAGTAGATGGAGTTTCCCTAAATGGGGATGCGGTAATGGTGTGTGGGGACGTCGAATCCCTATACACAAACATCAAACATGCCGATGGATTGCGGGCAGTTAAGTTTTTCCTCTGTAGTTCACACCTCCCAGCAGATCTAGTGGAATTTGTCTTATGTGTATTGGAGTTCTCATTGACTCATAATTTTTTTACTTTCAAGGGGTCCTTCTACCTACAGCTCCAGGGAACGGCAATGGGTGCATCATTTGCACCAGCCTATGCAAACCTGTTCCTGGGGCTGTGGGAGAGGGACCTCTTTTTGACAGATGGTGGTATTCCTGCGGATCGCGTCCCTTTTTGGACGCGATATATAGATGATGTTTTCTTTATATGGCAGGACGAAGTGAAAGAACTCGAACCATTTATGAAACATCTGAACTCCAATAATAATAACATACATCTGACATATTCATATTCAGGGACAAAGATAGAATTCCTTGATGTAACTGTTGAATGTGATCAGGAAGGTGTACTACAGACTTCTCTATACCGTAAACCAACCTCCACCAATAGCCTGCTGCATGCCACATCAGCACATCCTAAATACATGATAGGGTCTGTGCCAACCGGTCAGTTCCTCCGACTACGAAGGATGTGCTCTCAGACTGAGGATTTTGAGAGACAGGCTGTTGATCTTAGGAAAAGGTTCATAGAGCGTGGCTATAGCAAAAGAATGATTAAGAAAGCGTATAATAGGGCAAAGCACGCATCACGCAATCAATTGCTATATTCACGAGGGAATCGTGATTCCACCACTCCAGTTAGATTTATTACGGGCTACAATAGTGGATATGGAATGATACGTAAAGCCCTAGAGAGATCATGGCATATCTTACAAGCAGACCCAACCCTGGCAAAAATCCTACCATCTCAACCACTAATGGCTATCAGACGGGGCAAGAATTTAAAAGATCACCTCATCAGAAGCCATTATGAAGGATATACTAAAGGAACATTTTTGGATAAATTCCCACCCTCAATTGGCTGCTTCCCCTGTGGTAGATGCGTAGCCTGCCCCAACATAGAACGTAGTGGATCATTTGTTGATTCAACTGGATCTAAATCGTATACGATCAAACAACGCATTACTTGTGAATCTAGATGGGTTGTATACTACGGAATATGTCCCTGTAAAAAGATCTATATAGGGTTGACTAGTCGTCAATTGAAAGTGAGGGTGAGGGAGCACATACTAGGGATTGAGGCAGCCAGAGATAGTGAGGATGATACCTTGTTGAAGACGATTCCAAGGCATTTCAAAAAATATCACCAGTGTAATGGGAAGGAATTCATGATACGTGGTATTGAGATGGTGGATTTAGGGATACGGGGTGGGAATGCCACAGTTAAATTAGCCCAATTGGAATCACGTTGGATTTGGACTCTAAAAACTGTCCAACCAGCAGGCCTGAATGAAACCATTAGTTATGTTCCATATTTGTGAAGTTCGTATTGACTTAGGGTTATAAGTGGTTTTAATTTTTCTATTTTTATATTAATTGCTTTTTAATTTTCACTTTTGCAGTGAGACAACCTTGATTCCGTTTGAATATGACTATATGTGACCATTCAACAAGTGATCAGTGAAAAAGAAAATTGATATTGTATATATCATCAGATGAAGGAATGGACTGATTATGTATATTGCCTAATTTGATGTGACGTGATATAACTAGTCACAGTATGCAATGATTGGTGGCATGGTAACCACTGGAACATATCTGGTATAAATATCTAACTTATACAATGAAATTATTGTGTGGTTTGGTGGTGCCATGTAATGTATTGATTAGTATGATGAGTATATGGGTAATTACATCTCCACTCTAAAAAATTAATATCATATGTTCCACATCAAGCAATTGCATATATATTTATATAAACATATGTGACTGTATGTAATATATATGAACATGTTCTATGTCTTATATGCAATAGATAGAGGATATAGGCATTGGTTCATTTGTGAATGCGCCACATGCTATTTGTATGGTCCTCAAAGGGTTAATTATATCATCCCTCTGGTAGATTATATGTCCAACTACTAAATCATTGTAGCAGTCTCTTGCTATGTGGCCGCTTTCTTAATGATACCGACCCGCTCGTCTGGTGGCGTCTATATGGAGATGGCGTGACCTGTCGGCTGTAGCGCTGACACGCCTCTCCATGACGCCGATGACGACTGTGGCCGGGCCGTGCAATTGAGTATAAGTGATTGCCGCCTAGCAACAGACGCTAGCGTGTTGGCTGTCGCTACGTAGGGAGAGCGTGCGGCGTGTCGGCTGACGCGCTGACACGCCCCTCCATGACGCCGCTGATGACTGCGGCCGGGCTGTGCAATTGGATGGAAGCATCTGCTGCTTAGCAACAGATACTCCATGCGGATTGGTTGGTACTGCTTTTTAAACCTCCCCCCTTCCTTCACTCACCCATGCCCTCTGACGAAGGAGTAATCTGAAATGCGCATAAGGGCGCACGCCTGATACAAACATCAATCTAAACAGGTATTGAACCTCAATATAATGACTTTACTGACTTTCCTAACTGTAGTATATATTGGAGCCTGAAGATAGTGGCTAAATGATCTATGGTTACATCTAGGTGAGGTGGTACGGACTCTGGTGATGGCTGCAGCACATGTCCTCCTTTGAGAGGCTGATAACGCTGCAGGCATAGGCTTGTTTGTGTAGTGCCTGTGTTATTTGAGACTCTGAATTCCATATGGGCCACACAGCTGCATCTTAAATGGTGGCTATATGTATGGAATGCATATGATACTCTCATATTATGATATCCAATAATTCCTTTCTTTCTATGGAATAATACAAATTATTGTCTGCATGTAATAATAATATTTACTGGGTATTTACCCGAATTATATGTAGACTATTTCTAACTATATGATATGAAAGTGAGAGTAAAATATGTATGACACTATGATAATAATGCCAATCCTGACCCCGCTTATATCCGTATACTATGAAAGCATGTATCAATATTAAACTTATGTACCATGTACTATGGTGGTTTATAATAATATGTACTGCAGTGGAGTATGAAGGTCCCCTATGTTTGGAATTTTATTAAAAATTGTGATGGTTCAGTACCCCAAATAGAATTATGTATACTCTTGATATATTGATAAATGAGTGGTTTGAATTATTGGAAGTATGCATATGGTATAATATATTTTTATATCAATTGTATCAGTGGATTTACTACCTTACTCTCACCCCCTGTACCGTGTAGTCTTTTGTATAATAATAAAAATTAATATTTTCATATAAATGACCTTATGATCGTTTTCTTTCCCTCATGGGAATAACCTTGCTAGTAATTATTTGCGATTGGTCATGTTTGATTATAAGTCCGTATTTTTTCCAGAATTACGTATATATTGTGAGACATTACTAATAGTATGGTATAGCCATCCATAATGTACTGGATACAAAAACTGTGGTGTTTCCTAATGGTAGTTTGAAATAAAGGATGGGTCCTTCCAGGGTTTTGGGGTAACTGTGATAAAAGCCTCTAAAGATTGGGATGGAAAGGGAGAGGTCCCAGACACCGTGTTAAACAGTTTAGTAAGAAATGGGGCGAAACATTCCTGAAAGGTCTTATAAAATTTAGGGGAGAAACTGTTGGGGTTGGGAGCCTTTCCTGTTGGGGAGTCTTTGATATTCGATATGATCTCACCTACCATAAATGGTTCCTCTAACTGAGATTTGAGTCCTTGTCAAGTACCGGAAGAACTGTGTCTGAAATATATTTCTCAATTTGTGTCAATCGTTTGTGTGGATCCATATCTGCCAACTCACTCTTAATATCATATAATTCTGTATAATATGTCTCTATTCCTTTCAATATTTATATCAGATTGTGCATCTCCCTCCCGTCACATTGCCGTAACTTTGGGATATATGATGTGTTGGGTTTGTGATGTAGCAAGTGAGCAAGGGGTCTTCCGCATTTATCAGAATATTGGTAAAGGAATCTTATAAATTGATTTCACCTCAAATATTTTTCATTCCGTAAGCTCATAAGCTGTTCTATCATATGTTAACTGCTTTGCAGTCCATGATTGCTGTCGCTGTGTTGAAACTGAGTTTTTTTTCCTTCAACTTGCTGTGTTGCGGCTCTGCAGGTGGAGGAGTGTGTCATAGTATTGAGGTGGAGGTGAGGTGGAGGGATGTGTCCACTCCCTCGGCCTAGAAGTAGTTCCACTTTCCTCCACCAGGTGTCATATAAAGAGTTAATTTTTCTTCTAGGATTCGTGCTGTGCAGACATGTTTGCTGGAGGTGCTGCTGTTCACTTTTATTGGAGTGGTTGGCTTTTCCCAGTCCATGGGTGGAGGTAGAGGCTCTTAGCCTAAAGCTAATCAGGAGCGAAGGTCTAGGGTGGCAACCCAGAACTCTCCACCATCTGGGTCACCTCTAGGAACGGGGTGAGTTACGGAACCACAGTTCAAGGGTCAGACTAGCTCCCCAGAATGCCTAGCCCATCGTACCATCTGACCTGCTGTATCCCTATCCACTATCCCACCCCATGACATCTTCTCTAAGTTTGGTCAATTCTGCCAACACCACTGCCAAAAGGCCGCTCTTATGTGTTAATTCGTGAGTATGGTTTTGGTCCACCAGCTCCGCTGCCCTGAACATCTTTACCCTTTTCAAGTGAAAGCAATACTTTATAAGAGTCCCTCTCAAAACACGTTTTAAAGCATAACCGCAATGTAAAATTTTATTTAATAATAATGTACAGCAAGTGATTTTAATACATTTTGTAATATGGTTAAAATTCTGGCTGGTTGCCATACATAATTTCTCCACAAAGTGTTCTCAGTGTACTGTTAGTGAAGCTGTTTCTGTGCCAGTGCCGTCTTCACATTGAATATGGACATGTGAGGAGATAATGGAGAGAGGGCGTGGCCTACACTGCTTACCATTAGGAGACAATGTATCACATTACAGCACAGAGCTGAACAATGTCAGGATGTTAACTCTTTACAAGCTTCACTCTTCTGTCTCCACACAGCAATCTCTGTTAACCCCTTGTCTGATGGCTCCCCATACAGCTCATTACCAGCTTGTTCTCACATACTGCTGGCCACTCCCACACAGAAAAAGCAGCTTTTTAAAGAGCACAGAAAAATGTGATAAAATCAGTCATGTGGCACAAAAAAATCAAAGACTTAGCTGCTGTGTGACCCATCATTAACAACCAGTGCAGTATTGTTTTTTTTTTTCTTTTTTCAATGAAATGACATTTACACTTTAAAGCCTCCATTGGAAATGTAGTGTCATCTAATTAATGGCATGTGTGGACATGAGGGCTGCAATCGAATCTTTAACATCTTTATAACATACTGCATCTTTGAGCAGGTTATCATTCAATCTTCATGTCCAGGACACTTAACGAGTCTGGGGGCGAGACACTCCGAAAAACCAGGGCATGGTTGGACCATATAAATTTGCCTATCGAAAAGACAGGTTGCCATGAGATGGCCAATTGGCTTATAAGAAAGAAGTTTCAACAAATGGTCAATGCTCTGTGATGACAGGCCAACGCGTTTCGCAGCTAGGTCTTATTCATGGCTGACTAAACAATGCAGGAAATGGCGACTATATACCCTCCCACATAATGATACACAGCTGTGCAAGAAACCAACTAAGCATACAGGGATAATTATAACAAAACCAAATATATACATGCAAAATACAGGGAGGGCCATCTATATGGACCGGTCCGACGCGGGGACACCATAGGGGGTTTTTAGGTGAAAACTCCGCTGTTAGGTAGGGGAAGATAGGGAGAGATCAGGGCGACCTATCCCCCCCTTCCCTCCCTTTTAGAAGGTTACACTGTGTGTGTAGGATCAGAACTGATCCTAGTTTTAATAAAAACAAATAAAGGTTATAGTTTAGTAGGTACTACCTTTGCTGAAAATAAATTATTTAGGTGTATCTAGTATCAAAAAATTGGAGTGAATTCCTATATGGATACACCTAAATAAAGTGAGAATGGTTGGTGATATTAACTTAACATCGGCTGTGATGTCGGAAGTGATGCCGCAGGTGCACGCTCGCTTCCGACAGCAAGAGGCTGCCAGTGAGCGATCCGCTGCAATGCAGCTAATAGGCTGGATCAGCTGTGACATCGCTATTGTGGTGTCACACTGAACGATGTAGCAAGTTGCATAAGTTGAAGTTGACAGGTTTTCCTGTATGCAGGAAAACCTGTCAACTCCGACTTGAACAACTATCTTTGTTGAATCGTGTGTTTACATGCTACAACAATGTCGTTTCAACATCGTTCCTGATGTCACTTTTGAACGATGTTGGGAACAATGTTGAAATGTGTAACGGGGCCTTTACAAGTTTATGACCACTTATAAAATGTGTTCAAAGTGCTGCCCATTGTATTGGATTGTCAAAGCAACCCTCTTCTCCTACTCTTGACACACTGATAGCAACACCACAGAAAAAATGCTAGCACAGGCTTCCAGTATCCGTTGTTTCAGATGCTGCACATCCCGCGTCTTCACAGCATAGACAATTGCCCAGGTGGGCCATTTACATGGATAAACCTAAATAAAATGGGAAAAAATGGTGATATCAACTTAAAATAACTCATGAAAGAATAGTTATGTTAAAACCAAGCACACCATTGTTTTTCCTATAGCATTCTCAATAAGTTTGATGTGTCACATGACCCTCTACCCATAGAAAAAAATTAAGTTGGATCCAAAATGGTCGACTTCAAGATGACTGCCATGGTCACCATCCATCTGGAAGGGTACCTTTACACGCCGCGACGGCAGGCTGGATACATCGCGCTACTTCGCGTGCACGAGCACGCTCAAACGGCTACAAACGGTCAACGCACCCTCTTTACACGCCGCATCAAGGTGCGCTACGCCACGCTACATCTATAGCTAGCTACATCGCCGGGTGTCTCAAGTAGCCAGCTGTAGCGTAGCGTACCATGTTTACACACCGCTCCAACAAGCTACTATGGGCGGACCCGGTGCAGCAGGGATAGCACATAGGCGTGCAACAATCTTGGATTACGAGCCGTCCGTATGATGATAGGACAGCGCAATATCATCAGGATTGGCCAGGCATCGCAGGAGGCTGGTTAATACAGCACGCTCGAGTAATTGTGTAGTGTGACTGGTCAGCTCCTTAAATATCCCGCCCTATGCTGCGACTACCAATCATAAAGCAGGAGCGACCTCCAATGATCGCAGATGGGGCGCGGTAACATGGCGACTGTGTCACGCCTTAGATACATGGCAGCCACATCGCCGGGTGTCCAGAGTTGCCTTCCGTTGCTTCTTTACACGCCGATACAGCTCGCTACAATCGGCGATGTTGCCTTAAGTTTATGAGCAGAGACCATAAACAGATGTATCTGTCGCCGGCTGTAGTGTCGCCTCTTCAAACGCCGCTACTACAGGCGATATGGACGCTACAAGCTACAATTGTAGCTTGTAGCGCGATGTATCCAGCCTGCCGTCGCGGCGTGTAAAGGTACCCGAAAGGTTTTCTCTCTCCCATACACTAATGTGCCAAAAACAGGAAGTTGATATTACCAACCATTCCCATTTTATTTAGGTGTATTCATATAGATGGCCCACCCTGTACAAAATGCAGAAAAATACATAAATGACCCAGTTACATTAGTATTGTAGAATCACATCTTGTCTAATATTAAGACCACGCAGTGCTCTAGTACCTAGTGAAAAGATCCAAAAACTTTCCCTTTCTAATCATTTCATCTGATGTCTCTTACCCTGAAAGGGTTAACCTCCCTGTCTATACCCTAGAATCTTAATGCTGTGGTGTTGCCTTCATGCTGAGAAAAAAAAATGCCTAGACATTGCTGATATATTAAGAGCAGAGGAATTGCTGACATCTGATATATGCCTGCAAATCCATCTCTTAGGGTACCTTTACACACGGCTACATTTGTAGCTTGTCACCAGGTAACTTACTGGTTGCAGTGAAATCATGGATACATGATTCCATTTGTACACAGCAACAAGATAGAACCATGTCTCCATGATTTCACTGCAAGCCAGTAAGTTACCTGGTGACAAGCTACAAATGTAGCCGTGTGTAAAGGGCCCCTTAACCTCGCCCGAGGTGCAACCCACATATTGGATACCGCAAAGGGTGCATTCAATTAAATCCACCACATTGCTGCTGCAGCAATTGATATATGATTTTATATTATGAATGCACCCATTGCTGTACGTGTACAATTTTTGCTTCTAAGTGTGTGGTTTCATGCTATACAGCTTGTGTGTCCACACTTGTAAAAGCCCTGTAGAGCTAGCCACGTGCTGTTGTCTCTAGCAACAAGTCTGGTTTAACCTGGTGACAGGATGGAGCCTAACATTGGGGCTTTTTTTGCACTGAATCTGACGGCAGAACCTTTAAAAATTTGTGCTAGCTTAATGATCCCGACCACGCAATTATACTGTGGGCTGTATGTTGTAACAAATGTAATGGATGTTGAAACAGTAGGATCATATTTCTTGTTATTATTAGTAGGACAAATCAAGTCCTTCCCATCTATAGCATCCACAATATGATCTTCTCTCTCCAATATCCCGCAGAGTAGCCACGATGTCTCAATTTGGTTTTTACTTTTGCACATTCTGCCTCATATATTTTTTGGGTAGAACAATTTTGTTTTGTTCGTATCAACTCCCCTACCAGAATATTTTTAACTACATGAGTGGCATGAGGCAGCATTTAGGATCAAATTTGTTGCGGTCAGCTTTCTCTATGGGCTCACAATCACCTTTTTTGTAACCCAATCACTGATCAAAGTAATAACAAGAAAATTGATTTCACTAGTTTTAAAAAAATGTGTACACCAGAGATTGTAATCATTGTGGTTTAAATAAGCCACAAAGTTGCCAAGTTCGCACAGGGGACCACACCAGCTGTCTATCATCGATGTATCTTGCATACCACATTATGCTGGTGTGGAAGGGGTTATCGTTATTAAAGATATATTGTTCTTCCCATGATGAAATTCGCCAGGGTAGGGGAGAATTTAGCCCCCATGCTCACTCCGTGTCTCTGTAGATAAAAATTTTTATCAAAAGAGAGAAAACTGTGATTAAGCAAAAAGCTGACCATCATAACAATGAAATCCTGAATTGGTTGTGAATAGCTGCTGTGTTTTTCCAGGCTAACAGTGAGACAACAGAGAGCCACCCTGTGAGGTATCGACGGGTAGAGTCCAATCACATCACAGCTAAGCCATACAAAACTAGGGTCCGACTCAAAATCGGAAAAACATAGGATACTCACCACACACGGGGATATGAACACACACACAAAATGCGCCACACACTATGATGTGCTTGAACACATATACCACCCTCAGCACACATTTCACCACACATACACTAACCTTGCCACATAATCGCCCTAAAACACACAGAAGTCTGGTATTATCCTTCAAAAATATAAATCTGATTAATAAGCAGCAAAACTACAAGAGAAACAAATATACCATATCTAATAAAGCTGAATGTGTGTATGTGTGTATATCCGGGATTGGCATCTACACCGTCGCAACTACAGCCACAAAATTTTGCACAGTCACACGTCTGGACCCCGAGAGCATCATAGGCTATGTTGTGAGGCGAAATTTTAACCCTGCGTGTTCCATATCACCAAACAATTTTGCTCCTATCTACATAATTGAGAAAAAGTGACAGTTACCAGTTGACAGTTGTGTATGAGAGGGGCTTAATGATAGCGCCAAAGACTAACAGCACATACCAGCATATAGTCACTAAGGTGGGGCCCCAACATGAGATATTCACCACGCACGGGGACATGTATACACACCACACGCACACAAAGAGTAAGAGCAAGTGTATAGTCGCTAAGGTGCAGCCCCAACATTGGATACACACACACATACACACCATATAGGGACACATGCAGTCACCCCACAGGGACACACACACACCACAAAGAGACACACACAACACAGAGACACACACACACCACACAGACACCCCCCCACTGGGACACACACACATACACACCATATAGGGACACAGCACTTGCCCCACAGGGACACACACACACCCCAGGGACACACACACCACACAGACAGACACTGATGTGCACAAATTGCCTCACACAACTCGCCTCATACGTGTGCTATCTTTAATTTACAAAAATAAACATCTGATTAAAAACAGCCAATGTGCAACACATGTGCCATATAGGGAATTAAGGCAGATGTCAGTCACATGAGCTGTCTATTATGTGTATGTGTGAGGTAACATATACTACCCGGCCAGGGGGAGGGTTTACTGTTGGCTGGAGATTTATTAGGCTGCCTATAGCAACCAATCACAGCTCAGCTTTTATTTTCTTACAGGTCATTAATATGACATATTCAAATTCTATTTTGTTATAGCTAACAGCAGTTATTTATTAACCCGGGCGTAGCTGGGTAGTACAGCTAGTATATATATATATAATATACTGTATTTTCTAAAAGATGCATCCGTAAAAATAAATCATGTAAAGCAGAAACCTGTCTTGCTTCTTATACATTTTAGCTTCAGTAGTTACATGGTCCATTGTATGTTCAGTACAATGACTCGCCTATTCTGCCTCAGTGCACTAAATATGATTTGATAAAACAAGAGCTTTCCTCGGGCAAACATATTTGCTGCAAAATCTAAAGAAAAACACAGTTATATAGATGAGGTTTTACTCAATGACTCTGCACAATGTTTTAACCTCCACAATACCATATCTTACATATTTTCATCTTCAAAGAGTTAATCAGATGAATATGATTAACACCCAGGTATTTTCAGGCTGCGCTCAAATATGCCATGTTTGTCATACAATACAATACATGTCATTAGGTTTCACAATGTGTTACTTATACAGAAATTTGAGCTTAATAGAATATTTGCAGTAAACAGTTAAAAGTATTGATGCTTCCTAAAAACATGACTTACTCTATGGGCTCGAGCAGACAAAAATATTTTCTGTTCGAGTATGATCTATCAAAATATCGGCTTGCACTCGGACCAATCTTATTCAATGAGGCAATGCACATGTCCGATTGTTTCCTCACGCAAAGTAGTCCAAGGAAAAAAAATAGCAGCATGAACAATTTGCCTCCTGAGAATCAGACGGCACTTGGCCATTCAAGGATTTGAAAATTAGGACAACACTCAATTGACATCCATGTGTGGTCCCATTTTCATGGATTGACAAAATGGTGAAACTTTATTATTATTATCCATAAATAAATAAAAATGGATCCTATGCTGATCAAACTCAGATCAGAGTCTGATCACTAAATAAATAAATGTAAGTACTTGAATATTAATACAGTAATTAACCAGAGCCACCATGGGTTTTGTAGCAAGTAAGTCAGACCAGGCTTTCTTTCTATGATGGAATTATTGGGTGAATCAGGGAAATGCAGTAGATAAACTATATCTTGTTTCAGAAAAGCATTTGATATGTTATTTAATACTATCCTTTTAAAAAAATAACCACATATGGGACTGATGGTTAGATGGATTCATAACTGGCTCAGTGATAGTACTCAGAGGGTGGTGTGGTAGGGTTACTCAGTCAGCTTTCTCCTTGAGGCAACAACAGGACAATTTTCCTTCAAAAATCCATCAGGTTTATTCAGCAAAACATGAACTGCTCTCCAGATGCATAACACAGGACCTCTTCTGGGTTCAAAGAACATAAGCAAGGTATCACAGTCCATTTCATTTGTGGTTACGCCAGCACAGGTTTGAATACAACCTCTCCCCAGAAGTATCCCAGTGGAGGTGTAGCAACCTCCACACAGGCTTTGCCTGATCAGCACAAGTGAATCCTCTCTGTTTCTCTCTCTCTCTCTGAGGTTCATTCTGGAGGCATGACAAGCAAATCCACTTTCTCTCTCAGAGGTTCATTTTGGAGATATGACAAACCTCCACACACCAACCATGTCTTAAAAAAACTGCCTTCAGTTAAACACATGAGATACACCAATGGGTGGGGGTATATGGATAGCCAGACCCACCATTTCCTCCAGCTATCCATAAAACCTGGCCCTTGAACACCCTAATAGATTTCTTGGTACTACAGGTACCAGAGCATCAATCCAGGTTCACAACGCAAAGGACTACTACTTCTGTGATACATACCTGCCACTATGTAACTTACTACCTTCTTACAGTGGTAATAAATGGGTACATATCCATTTGGAAGTGTTTCAAGTAGGATACAACAAGGCTCTGTCTTGGCCCCAGTGTTGTTCAACATGTTTATAAATGATTTAGTAAGGGAACTGTTGGTAAATTAATCAAATTTGCAGATAATGCAAAGCTAGGAGGAATAGCTAACACTAGGGAAGACAGAAAGGATTCAGAAGGATCTAGATAAGCTGGAACAATGTGTAGCGACTAATAGAATTGTATTTAACAGGGAGAAATGCAAAATTCTAAATCTGGGCAAGAAAAATGAAAATAACATCTACAGAATGAGAGGACTAGAACTAAACAACAGTATGTGTGAAAAAGACAGGTATACTAACAGATCAGAGTCTGCACGAGTCAACTGTGTGAAGGAGCAGCAAAAAAAGGCAAACAGTTCTGACATGTATTAAGAGAAGCATAAAGTCCAGATGATGTGAAGTAATTATCCCTTTCTACTCATCTTCGGCCAGACCTCATCTGGAATACTGCGTTCAGTTGTGGGCACCATATTTTTAAAAAAACATTGAAAACCTGGAGAAAAATCAGAGAAGAACTACCAGGAGGTTGAGAGGACTTAAACAGAGGATGGACAGACATATGTCTGAGATGGTTTAGTGAAGGGGTTGTACATGATCACCCTGGAGGTCCATCCAACTCTGAGGGTACCTTTACACGCCGCTACAACAGGATGGATACAACCCGCTACTTCACGTGCACGAGCACGCCCAAACGGTTACAAACGGGAAACGCACCACCTGTACACGCCGCCACAAGGTGCGCTACGCTACGCTACATCTATAGCTAGATACATCGCCGGGTGTCTCAAGTAGCCATCTGTAGCTCATCTTATCTCATTTACACACCGCTACAACAAGCTAATATGGGCGGACCTGGTGCAGCAGGGACAGCACATAGGCGTGCCACAATTGTGGATTACGAGACGTCCGTACGATGATAGGACAAAGCAAGAAACCCATGATTGGGCAGGCATCGCAGGAGGCTGTTTAATACATGACGCTCGAGCAATTGTGTAGTGTGACTGGTCAGCTCCTTAAATATGCCTCCCTATGCAGCGACTACCAATCGTCATGCAGGAGCTTCCTCCAATGATCGTTGAAGGGGCGCGGTAACCCTGTGTCACGCCCTAGCTACATTCCAGCTACATAGCCTGGTGTCCAGACATCCCTTCTTTAGCTTCTTTACACGCCGATACAGCTCGCTACAATCGGCTTTGTAGCCACCTGTTTCAGAGCAGTGCTCGGAAACAGATGTATCTGTTGCCGGCTGCCTCCTACCGTCTTCACACGCCGCTACTACGGGCTATATTGACGACGCAAGCTACAATCGTAGCCTGTAGCGGGTTGTATCCATCCTGTTGTAGCGGCGTGTAAAGGTACCCTAAGGGCCGCTTTACACACACCAACTTCTGTGACCAACTTCTGAACAGATCTCTGGTTGCAGTGAATCATGGACACATTGTTACATTTTGTGGCTGTGTACAAATGTAATAATGTGTCCATGATTTCACTGCAACCAGAGATCTGTTCAGAAGTTGGTCACAGATATCTGTGTGTGTAAAGCGGCCCTAACATTCTATTATTCGGTGAAAGCATAATTGGACTGTTTTCTTAGGCGGCCGTCACACGCACAGATATCTTGCCCGATATCGTTTAAGCGATCTCCTTTTTGATCGCTTAAGCGATATCGGGCTTAAAATCGATGCATGTAATCAAGCGATTTACGATGTTAAATCGCTTGATCGTGACATCGCTGATCTGAGGTCCGGTTCTCAGATCTAGCGATGAACGATTTCACGATCTCCTTCATCGTGGTGTATGACACCACGATGAACGATCTCCCAGCGGCAGAGCCTATGCTGGGAGATGGTAACTATGGTACACGTCGGGTAACTAAGCGACGCGCGGCGCCTAGTTACCTGATGTGTACCATAGTTACCAGCGAGATCGCGGATCCACATCGCTGGTGAGTCTGCCTGTGTGACATCTCACCAGCGATGTGAGCGATATTGTAAGCGATTGCGCGTGCACGTGATCGCTTACAATATCGCTAAAGATATCTGTGCGTGTGACGGCCGCCTTAGATGGATATTTGATCCTGCCCTAGGAAGGTGTTTGTGACTTTCCACCCCACCCTTACAAAGTAAGCCTAAGGCTGGTTTCACGCTGCGGTCAGGTCAGGTCAGGTCAGGTTTTGTGTTTCAAAACCAGGACAGGAACTTGCAGAGAAAAAGTATAACTGAAAGTTTGACACCTGTTCTAGGTTTTGGAGTCACTCCTGGTTTTGAAATACAAAACCTGACCTGACCTGACCTGACCACAGTGTGAAACCACCCTAAGCCAACTGGTGAACACAAAGAGAAAACAATCGGACTTTAAAGGGGTTAATTGACACAATTAATGATCATGGCGGTCATCTGCTATAGTGGTATTACTCAGCATAGCATTATGAAAGTATTGCATGTGACTGCTGTGGCTACTATTTGGTTATTCAGTGAACTGGTTTATCCAATTATTCAGAATACATTTTAAAATCTAAATCCATTCTATGAATACAGGAAAAGATGTCTAAATAAAGAACTGCATGACATACATACTTCTTTGCCCATATTTCTTGAGGCTACCTCAAGGTTGTTTTGGACTAATTTATAGCATATAAAAGTCATACTAATTTTTTTATTTTTTTATTGTCACTTTAGTTTTAGATCTGAAATCGTTATAATAAGCTTTGGATATATACAGCACCCTAGGGCAATAAAATTAGGTCAAAAATGCATTTGACATTGCATTTTAGTATGCTATACATTTGAACAAAAATAATTTTATACTAGCATTACAGTGTATATTAAAAGTATATTTTTGTGCAGTACTGCTTACTAAACTATTATATTAATCCAAGTTCATGACCAAAGTAAAAAAGCTTATGATTAACCATTCAACACTCTTAAGGCCACGTTACACACACAGATATCTGTTTAGATATTGGTCT
The DNA here is from genome assembly GCA_033576535.1 of Allobates femoralis. NCBI lineage: Eukaryota > Metazoa > Chordata > Amphibia > Anura > Aromobatidae > Allobates > Allobates femoralis. Next base: position 172,043,546 of record JARQOC010000003.1, read on the forward strand.
CAGATCTCTGGTTGCAGTGAAATCATGGACACATTGTTCCATTTTGTGGCTGAACATCCTTACCTACTGAGATACTCTCTCAAATTGGTGCCCAGATGTCCCCCTGCATACCTGAGAAATATACTTTTATTGTCTCCTGCGCTGTATGGTAATCACATCTTAAAAGTCCGGGAGGTCTGCTCTCTGGTCTGGTGTATTTGGTCCTCACTGCCCCCTGCCTGCAAAATCCACCCCGCTGTTGCAAAATTGCCGCCCCTTCTGTGTACGGCCGCTGATTGACAGGCACTACTCGTGCCTGTGCAGTGCATAGGGTCACTGTGCTCCTTTTGGCGGTTTGGGCTTGTTGAATAATGTAGTGGTCTCACAGGTGGTTTTAGCCTGATAGTGGGTCAGAAGTAGAGATGAGCGAACACCTGAGGGTTCTGATTCAGTTTTATTTGCCAAACCTTCGAGCCCCATTGAAATCAATGGCAGGCAACATGAAACACATAGTGTGCCAGGCACCAGAAAAATGGGCAACAATCTACCTAGAGTACAAATAGTCCAATGGCGTAGCATGGGTCAACAATACACAGTCTGTGCCAGCCTTCACACGCTTCAAAATCAGTTCAAAATAGGAGGTGGCTCACATTCACTTAAATTTCATAGGTGTGTGAAACTCTTTTAAATTGACAGACGGATGAGTTACAGGGGAAAAGTGGCAGCAGTTTGCTAGTAAAAAGAGGAGGAGGAGTAAAGGAGGATGAGTTGCAGGTGTAGGCATGTCACTCAGAGATCCCTTCTCAAGTTATGCACCACACAGAAAGGAGAACCAAAGAAGAGCCCTTACTTTTCCAAAAATTAGTGTCAGACCACAGTAAAGTGGTATCCATCTTAGAAATTTTGAATTGGGCCATAATGGCAGAAAGGCAGGACGCGTGGGCCCAACATTTCATGGTTGAACATATAGGAAGTGGTGAAGAAGTGTCAGGAACAGGTATTATGCTCAATGAGCCCTGCTCAAGGAATGCACCACACAGCAGAGAGTCCCTAACAAGAGTCCAAACTTTTCCAAAAATTAGCAAAGTGGTATGGATCCAGCGAAAAATATGTATTGGGCCACAATAGCAGCAAGGCTTCTTTTGATACTCCTGCATGCGTGCGTCCCTATCCAGAGTGGGAAACATTTGGGCAAATTTACTTTTGTACCGGGAATTTAACAGCGTGGCAACCCAGTAGTTGGCATTACTTTGAATCCTAACTGTCCGTTGCAGATAGTCTGAAACAACAAGAGAAGTATGTGAAGATTATGACCAAATACCTTACAATAAATAATTAAAAACTAGTGCTGTTAAAAACACAGGGTACTTGATACATACCTTCTACAGGCAGTTCACACAAGTTTGCTGTGACTCAGGTTTTCTGTGCTGCAGATAGTGCAGGAAGAAGGCACTCATGTGTCTTGTGCATCCATGAGGCCCAAGTCTTGTTATATTGTTGGCAGTGGGGTAACATTCCTGCTTGCTTTCTCCGCTCTCTCCCACCAACCTCACACAACAGAAATGTAACCAAAATCTCCCTCATCTGCCTAGTCTTCCATGAACATTGCCTCTTCCTCCTTCATTTCTGACTCACGTCCTGCACCTTCATAAACTGTTTGGCTGCTACCACGAGCCCTCATCGACACTCTCCTCCACCCTCCCATGCCACCTGCCTCTGTGCTGACAACAGTCCAGACCTTCCAGATCTTGTTATCCCTTCTGAATATGCCTCATCTTCTACATCCTCCTTTTCCTTTTGGACCACCACCTGACTCCACATGCTGTTCAAAGTGTTCTCCAGCATGTAGATGACCAGAATAGCCATGCTGATAGCGGAATCGTCAGCTCTAAACATCTTAGTCGCCATTTCTAAAATGTGCAAATGGGTGCCGAGGTCCTTGATCTGTGACCACTCCAGCAACGTGATTTACCCCACCTCAAAAACGCATTGGCCCAGACCATACATCATGACCTACTAAACCAGGGCTCGTCGCTGCTGCAACAGTTACTGCAACATGTGCAGAGTGGAAGTCCATTGTGTCAGCACATCGCATATCAGGCGGTTAATCTGCAAGCTGAAAGACTTCTCAAGTGATGCGAATCTTGGTGCATAGGACTGCACCAATGTTCGCAGTGTTGTCACACACGGTTTTCCCTGGCTGCAGGGAGACATCCATTGATCAAACTCAGTCTCCAAAGCTCCCCACTACTCCTCAGCTGTGTGATTCACATTTCCCAGGCATTTTAGTGTTAACACAGTCTGATGGCATTGAGACCTGGTGGCAGCATAGTAAGGAGGTATGCTGGATTCCTTCTGCAGAGTTGGAACATGTTTCACAGTACCAGAGAGGTTTTGAATGCAGGTGGAGGAGGCAGAAGTAGTGGAGGAACTGCTACACACAGAGGTTTTACTTACAGACCATGGGGATGGCAAAACTTGTACAGCAGCTACCCCACAACTACCAGTGTCACCCAGTGCCCAGTCAGTGACATGTAATGCCCCTGGCCATGCTTATTCATCCAGGTGTCTGCGGTGAAATGCACCCTATCACACGCAGAGTTTCTCAAGGAAGCAGTGATGTTGTCTGTGACATACTGGTAGAGTGCAGGCACAGATTTTTTCGATGAGTAGTGACGACTGGGCATTTGGTACTGAGGGACTGCGATGGCCATGAGCTTTCAAAAACTCTCTGTTTCCACCAGGTGGAAAGTCAAGGTTTCTGTGGCCAACAGCTTTAAGATGGTGAAATTTAAGCTCTTAGCTTACCCCTTAGCTTACCCTTAGGTACCCCTGATGAAGGAGCTGAGACAGCACCGAAATGCGTCGGAATAATCCATCATTGCATTCAGACCCTGTGTAGTCCACATTTTTTGACAGCAGCGCGGATTGTAGAAGCACCATCCTTCGGATCTTTGTTTGTAAGCCACATTTTAGCATGGTGAGTTTCCTACTGTAACATATGCTGCATGTCCATGTGATGGTTAATGCATGAAGTAGTTAAATTATTGATTTTTTTGCTTCTACTTAGATGTTGCTTACATATTTGGCAGATAACATTAGTTGGGTCATACTTCACGATCTGGAAAAAGGGCCAGGCTAGGCAAGTCTTAGCGCCCATGTGAACTGCAGAGCCACCATGGCTTCTGCACAGAGGCAGAGCTGTGGCTGAGGATGCAGTGGTTAATGTGCTTGCAGCATTCCATCTCTGTCCAGAAAGTCGCAACCTAACCTCAACAGCTTCATCATCCTCGTCTTCCACCTCCTCTACTGAGCTCATCAACTATGTGTTTGTGGGTTGACTGTAAGTGGGATCTAGAACCTCATCATTACCCTCTGTGTTGTCACACTCCTTGCCCTAAGAACCACCTTCTTCCTGCCCTGAGCACAAAGTCAAGTAGGTGTTCACCTCAGATATCTGAGTGTCATCATCCTAAGACACATTATTTTTACCAACAGAGGTTAAAGTTTGGTAATGAGAGTCTACATGCTTGGTAACTTCTTCATCCGACCCTGGATTCAACTCACAAACATTTTGTGCAATGGTACAGATCACATCCTCCTCTTCACTCAGTAAGATTTGGAGCTGACCTCTGATTCCCAGGTATAGTATGCATGAACAGCTCTGCAAATGTGGCCATCTGTGTTGACCCACAGTCAAAAGGGCGTCTGGAGACTTGTGACACGTGAGGAAACAAGTCTGATTGGGGTCACATCTGCGTGTGCTGTTGAAGTTGAGGTGGATGAGAAGCCACTTGATGTGGTGCTTGATATCCATTGTAGCACTTTTTCTTTCTGGGCCTCATCAACAAGTCTTAGCGATGTGCTGCTGCCTGAAGGGATCATACTTGACTGTCCACTAAAAGAAGTTGACATTTTTCTTTGCCTAGAAGTAGGTGTTTGTTGAGGAGAACTTTCAGTTACTTTACCACCTACCCCATGGACACCAAGCATTTTACCCTTACCACCACGCCTATTTCCCATTCTACCACGATCATGGCTTTTACCACTCATATTTGATGGTAACAGATTTGCAAGTCAGTTGTTGTAGGCCCAAAAAAATCATGGAATTGTGAATCCAGCAGTCTATATTTTCCAAACACTACTACTAGGCAAAAAAGTGTGAGTGTCTGGATGTTGCCAGATGTGGTACTAAATGATTTTCAGCATAGGATTGGTGCAGGTGATCACACTAGCACCACTGTACCACAAACATTGGTACTAGGCAAAAAAGTGTGTCTACATGGATGTTGCCAGATGTGGCACTAAATGGTTCTCAGCACAGGATTGGTGCAGGTGATCACACTAGCACCACTGTACCACAGGGGATTTCCCAAACACCGGAACTAGGCAAAAAAGTGTGGGTGCCTTGATGTTGGTAGATGTGCCACAAAATAGTTTTCAGCACAGGATTGGTGCAGATGATCAGACAAGCACCACTGTACCACAGGAAAGTTGCCCAACATTGGTGCTAAACCCTAAAAAGGGCTGTTTTAGAAAGGAGTTACTAAACCTACTATCTATCTATCTATCTATCTATCTATCTATCTATTAATAGAATCACTATCTAGTTATCTAAATAGCGCACACAGTAGTAGGAGCGTCGGCACTGCAGCAACAAAACTGTCACTGAGGTCTAACATTGGGAAAATGACAATGAGGGGAGATGGCCAGTTCTTATATGCCAAGGACATGTGACAAACCCCGCCAATGACACAAGCCATTGTGTGCAAAAAGTTCAATATGCTTTATAGGTGCTAATTAGCTGCCAGACTGGACCACCCACAGTAATGGTGCCGTCACACAGCAAGATCTGGCCAGCGATGTCGGAAGCGATGCGCGGGTGCCCGCTCGGTTCCCACATCGCTGGCCAGCTATCACACAGCATCGCTGCGCCGGCGACACCGCAGCGATGCGGGCAGTGACATTGCTCGCTGGGCTGGGCTCAGCCCAGCAAGCGATCCGCAGCAACGCTGCGGTATAGGCTGGATCACCGCCGACATCGCTCTGGCGAGGTCACACGGTGCAATCCAGCCTTATCGCAGGTCGCCGGTTGACAGGTTTACGGTTCTTCCCGTAAACCTGTCAACCTGCGACCAGCGATAAAACGAGGTCATGCCGCTCGTTTACACAGCGCGACGTCGCTAGCGACATCGCTGATACGTCACTTTTTCGGCGATGTCGCTAGCGACGTCGGCAGGTGTGACGGCACCTTAAGTGTGGGAAGGAAAAAAAAATGGAGACCTTATCTCAGATAAGTTATCTGACCCGAGAGCCTGAGACCTCTACCTCCCCTCCTCCCTCCGGCCTGCTATTCTAGACACTGACACTGAAAATGTAGAACAGAAACATTATTGCAAATACACTAAGGGCCACTTTACACACACCAACTTATCTGTCCAACTTCTGACCAACTTGCTGGTTGCAGTGAAATCATGGACACATTGCTCCATTTTGTGGCTGTGTACAAATGGATCAATGTGTCCATGATTTCACTGCAACCAGCAATTTGGTCAGGAGTTGGACAGATAAGTTGGTGTGTGTAAAGTGGCCCTTATACTTTCTGTCATACAATCGATTACCAAACAAATCCCGAATTTCCGACATTTCAGCAAAACAATCGTGTTCGAGGGGCCAAGCGAACACTGCTAACTTGGGTCCAGATTTGAACTTGGCAAACACGTACGAGCAAAGTTCTTTCCCCTCTAGTCAGAAGTCTTTATTTTCTAAATCACGTCTTTATTCCTCCCTTTTGAAAATTAAAATATCTATCAACGCTTTCTTTATTTTTTTGTAACTTAGGCTGGTCCTGGGTACAGGACCTGTGGGGATGTCACGGTCATATGGTCAGTCACTTGCACCTGGCTTTGCCCATGTGACTGATTTACATGACTGTGACATCACTACATGTCCTGTACAATAAGTCGGAGCTTATTGTGTTGATGGTGGTGTGAGTGGCGGGTTGTGCGGCAGTGAATTCCAAGCATCAGTTGTGGGTGGCATCGGGTCCGGTTGTTGGCAGCACCGCTGGTGCTAGTGTGTGAAGGGCCACTACCGCTAATGGGCACCATACTTGCACACCCATCACTTGGTGATATCTGTACAAAATTACACTTTAAGTGGATGACAGACGGGCTTCAGGATTATGTAATACATTGATATATTTGTTTGCGGGAATTACATGATAATATGTCTCAGTTGGTCATATTTTTTCTCATTTTGGATTAATAATTTTCACATATGTAGTGTATTCGTGTTATAGTGAACTATTTTTAATTAAGTTAAGAAAGATTTACATTTTAATAAGAAGGGTGGTTACTTGCTAAATTAATATTTAGCAGAATTAATTACAGTGCATTGGTTCAGCCCTCCACAACAATGATGCTCTCTCAAATGCCTCAAACCCACCCCTGATGTAACTCATGGATTACTATATATCATGTATTGCAGAATAGACAAAATGTGTTGTAATATAATTTCCTACAATTTTCTATTTCTAATTTTCAACTTTCATCTCACACTGGCCATCATGTACTTGATGTGTCTGTTAAGGTATCTTTACACGCCACCACTGAAAGGTAGCAACTGCCTGGCATTGGGGATATTTATGCCTGTTGACATGAAATTGCTACGAAATGGCGGTGTGTAAATAGGGAAATTCCTTCCTGTGTCCTGTAGTGGACTTAGACACCTGTTGCTGAGCATTGCTCAAAAACCGAAGGCAACGGAAAGGCCCAATTGCCATGGTAGTGGCGTCTAAACGGGGCACAGTCATGGATGTTGCGTCGCCTAGTGATTTCACAGGGGCGTGCCACAGCGTCATGGATACCACGCCCCATCAGCGATCATTGGTGGGGGCTACTGTGTTACCACTGGCTGTCCCTTCACAGGGCGCCATATTTAAAGAGCTGACCATTCACACTACACAATTGCAATGGTGTCATGTATTAGCCAGCCTTCATGCGCAGGCTGGCCAATCATGATGCTATTGCGTTGTCCAATCAGGGTACGAGTGTCATGGAATACACAACTCTGTCACGCCTATGTACTTGCGGCGCGAAAGATGTACGCCCATATTCCTTTGTGGTAGCGGCATGTAAACCAGGGAAGGTATTCAACAGGAAGTAAGCCACAGGAGCTGTCGGCACTTCCAGGGAACACAGATACCTTCAGTGGACATCGCAATGGCGGCGCCTATATGCGGCATTAGCGATCGGTATCCACCGTTAAAAACGTGCGCGTGCACGTGCGGTGGATACCTGTTGCTAGGCACAGTGGCGGCGTGTAAAGTTACCTTTAGGGTGCGTGCACACAATCAGTGAACGCAGCGTTTTGGACGGAGCGCCTTGCTGCTGCGTTCAAAGTGCTGCATTGTACAGTAGAAGCATAGTGGATGGGATTTCAAGAAATCCCATCCTCACTATGCTGTTCCCGTCCGCAGCATTTTGACATCTACGGTGCAGGAGTCCACTCCTCCGCAGCATGTTCATTTCATGCTGCAGAGTCAAAAGTGGGCACCACAGGGTGGACGCAGGGAGAAGCCGCCCTGCACCCACCGCACATGGTGAGTGCAGGGTGACTGTGGTCTCCCTGCAGCCACCCGCGGGTTCCCTCTGGTCTGGAGGAACTGCGTCCTCTGGACCGTGAGCACATACTCTTACAGTTTACAAAAGCTTCAGTTACAAGTCAACCCAAGTACATCTATTAGCGATTAGGATGCATATTTCATATTCTTTGCGATCGCTTTCTTATTGCATTAGCAACGTTTTGCCTAGGTTTACATGTTTTATGCCTTTCTTTTGATTTAAAATTTTTAGAATGGGCATTGAAAGTGTATATTTTTTAATTGTCAACAAGATTAAGTGATTCACAGATGTTTTTATCTGATTCAATTGCTAATTTTTAAAAAAAATATGTAAAAAATGTAAGATGTTGGTAAATTCTAGATAGATACCATAGAGAAACTGATTTGTGTATACCTTGCTTTGCAGAATCTTTCTGTATACAAAGCTGCTTCCCTGGTCACATGATCTCTGGATGAGAATCCTGTGACTCTTCCCGCTACCTCACGTCAGATTGTTCCTGACTTTCTAGTTCTGAAATTTAATGTGACATCACAATCATGTGACTTTCTATACTGAGGATATGGGTACATGTAGAGGCAGACATAGCTCTCCTATAACCCTTGTATCTGTATGTAGCAGAATGTATATTTGTACATGCAAACCCTGCTTTATACTCTGCATAATATCAGTACACTCTATTGTGCACACTCTATAATATACAGTATATATACTCAAACATTACTCCATACATCCAACACGTTTTAGTCAGTGTAGGGTGGTGGTGAGGGGTAGGGAATAACCTTGATTGCTAGGGATGGAGTTCTGGTGCTTTGTGCGCAATTTTAATTCACAGAAAAACTGTGACATTTCTGCAGCAATTTCCTGAGCAGAAGATTGTGAAAGTAGCAAGATGGAGCTGGGAGAGGAAAGGGAGGGATTTAATCACAGGTACAAGGACTGATGGGAAATGTATTCAGAAGGGAGTAGAAGATTCTGAAGAGGAAGTGATGGCTGTAAATAAAAGAGCTGTTGGCCGAGAACAGAAAGTGAAGCAGAAAGGCATAAGGCGAAAATTAAGAGAATGGTAGAAGTGGTTCTTTAGGGACATTATCTTTAGACATCTATGTTAAAAAGAATAGCTGAGTTTGTAATGCTCGCAGGGAGAAGTGTCCTGGAATGGACCCACTGGACCGGAGCGTCAATTGCCACCTGAAGGAGCAAGCCTGAGTGTCTACCAAGTCAGTCGCAGACGGAGAGATTAGGCTCGTGCTGGAAGGTAGCCACCAGGTCGAATTCCAGGAGGTGTCGATACCACAGCAGCTGAATCCAGTGGTTGAGCTGCTATGGACAGACACAGTTCTTGGGTAGGTGCAGCCTGGACAGCTGGAGAGGTGCGGCCAGGACATCCAGAGACAGGTGAGGATCTGAGTATGACTTCAGGACTGGTACTGATGATGCAGCAGAAGTGGTACAGAAGAAGAAGAAGTATCAGGTCTGGAGGAGATGGAGCAGCAGCACAGGAGAACTAGAAATAGACAGTTGAGGCAAAGTACAGATACCACTTTAGCAAAGGGACTTGACATCTAGCAGCATGTCTCAAATGCATAGACCACATTGCTCAGGCACAGGGAAGATGCTTTTAATGTTCTGTTCTTCTCAGCCATAGGCTGAGAGGCATATTCAAGTAGGGCGCACTTGCCCTTAAGGAGCTGGGGTCTGCCACACGTATGAACTATGTGCGCTCCCAGGAGACCTGTGGCGTGAGCGCAAGTTCTAGGAGCAGGAAGCATCCAATGCAGGGTGGGCAGATGCCGCAGGACCACTGGAGGGGTGAGTACGCCATATCCACTGGTCTCCCTGCTGTGAAAGTGCCGGCACAGCAGCAGATGTAACAGTGCTACAGTAGTGGAAAACCTTTTTAACCTCTTTATGACATGTGTCAGCTCCCTGTCTTTGATGTGAGCTCCGGCGGTGAGCTTACATCTTTCCCCCCACATCTCACCTGATTTCATCATTAACCCTTTGAATTGCACTGTCTTTCACTGACAGTGCGACCCAAAGCGCCAAGGCGAGGATTGCACCATTCCCTGCTGTGTTCTGAGATACTGTGATGCGATCGCGGGATCTCGCTGTGGTACCTGGATAGCCTGGGGTCCTGTGGTGACCCCAGATGCTATCAGGGATCACTCCCTGTGGATGGCTGGCGAGAATCCACAAGAAGTGATAATTTTATCCTACTCATCTCTACACAGTACAAGCAAATGGACAGTGCAGTACTGTGGCGCCCTATGGGGCAGTGTAAATCAAAGAAAAAAATAAAAAAAGTTTTTAAAACATGAACATAAAAACAATACAAAAGTTCAAATCAACCCCTTTTTGCCCCATTCAAAACAAGACAATTAAAAAAATACACATATGGGGTATCGCCACGTTAAGAAATGCCTGATCTATCAAAATAAAAAATCAATTCATCAGATCAGTAAAAGGCGTAACAGGCAAAAAGTCCAAATGCCAAAATTACATTTTTTTGGTCGCGGCAACATTGCAATACAATGCAATAAAAGGTGATCAGAACATTGTATGTACACGAAAATGGTATAATTAGAAACATCAGCTCAAGCTACAGAAATAAGCCGTCACACAGCCCCTGATCCTGGAAAATGAGAATGTTACGGATCGCGTAAACTGGCGACAAAAGCACAATTATATATATATTTATATTTTTTTTTTTTAAACTTCTGAATTTTTTTTTCACCACTTAGATAACAGTAAAAGTATACATGAGTGGCATCAACTAACTCCTTCTGTACTGGCCTGAGGCTTCATATCGACATATCAGTTTTATCATATAGAGAACATAGTGAATTTAAAAAAAAAAAAGTGTAATTTCACTTTTTTTTTGCAATTTCACCGCCCTTGGAATTTTTTCCCTTTTTCCTGTACACTATATGGTAAACCAAATTATGTCTTCTGAAAGTAAAACTTGTCCTGCAGAAAACAACCCTTATATGTCTACATTGACCGAAAAATAAAAAAAAGTTGTGGCTCTTGGAAGAAGGGGAGGGAAAAACAAAAAAATGGAAAATGAAAAATCACCCAGGGGTGACGGGGTTAAAGACAAAAATGAACAGTTTTGTTTCAGCTTCAAAATTCATAAACTACATGCACAATTTTGAAGAATTTGAAGCAAAAAAAACCTTTAACATGTACAAGAAAAAAAGAAAAGAAAAGTAACTTAGAAAAAATGCACATGATGACTTGGGACCATAATCTACTGTCCCTGATAAAGTATAAAGGGCTGCTTCGACTTATGTTCTTATAGGAAGACTCGTCATGCTTCTACTATTCATATACTAAGTCTCAATACTCATTGTAGTGTTCCCTACAGATGATGGAAGTATTACTATCGGTAAACGTAATTTTAAAGGGGCAACGAACAGACCTAAAACAATTGGTTAAAGTGAATTGGAAAACCATACTTGTAATAACCGTCCACATGGCATACTAGTTTGACAAATGGGTCCCCAGCAGCTTCTCCCTGCCCTCTGCTCAATTGACAGGTCTCTGTTTATAATAATACTACCTACAATTGCTGTATGCTCAGTAGAGCAGGGACTGGAAGAACCCACTGAAATGGACATCACTGCTGACACTTCATTTAAAAAGGTTGGCCATTACCAGGACAAACCCTTCTGAATCAACTTGTTTCCCCATGTAAAATAATAAACCCTGTAATCACCCCTTGTTCTGCTGCCATTCCAGCACAGTCGGTAACCTCGATTGAGAGCTCCCTTATCATGCAAGCCCAGCGTTCAATCACCGCTAGCTTCCATCTTCATAGTGAGCAGCAGCCACAGCGCTCATATTCTGTTCATAGCTCGTTTGGTATGAAGGTGGGGAGAAGGATGGCGGCTGAGATTGGACACAATGTCATGTTGTGATTCTCAAGTCGTGGTTAACGACAGCTCTGAAATGGCAGCAGAACAGGATGTGATTACAGGGTCTATTATTTTACATGGGGAAAACAAGTCAATTTTATAGGGAGGAGCAGAGGCTGCAGATATGACTGCAACCTCTTCCCCCTGATTACGACTCTTGACTTTCTCAGCATGCACTGGGATTCTTAAATAAAGTGTCATGAAAGAGGAGGAAGTAGTGAAAAAATAAATAAAGCAGTTAGAGTAGTGGGGAAGGATAGGGAATTTTTAATTAACATGTATTGAAAAAGAGATTAGATAGGAATATAAAGTTAGAACACCCCTCTAAATCACTACTTTATGTTGATTCTTGCAGTAGAATAACTCCACCATGTGAACCGACCATTTTTAAGAGATGGAATATATATAAAAAAGCGCATTTTATAATGTAATGTATTCAATACAACATAAATAACAGTGGAAAAAAAACATTTAGTACTTGGAAACATTGTAGAATACTACAAGAACAACTCATGTCACAAAACACCTTTCACCCCTATTATTTTGTGAAGAAAAAAAAGAATAAATACTACAACTAGGGTGCCATATTTTCAGATTTCACTGTTTGTAAATGGGCGTCATCTGCAGAGTATCGACACCTAAAAATATTGTTTTGTCACAAATTGTATACCATCCAGACAGAACAATATACAGTTATGATATATAGCACATGATATAGAAGTAACTGGATATCGGACAGTTGGCAA
>JARQOC010000003.1:172055912-172145627 GCA_033576535.1 Allobates femoralis
CCCTTGATCTCATAATCTATTGTTAGGATCAATCATCATCATAAGTTTCTGAGCCTGGGAAACTCATCTGGTTTTAATGGCTGAAGATCAGATTGTGCAGTGAGTATTGAGCCTGAATTGAGTTAAACTGAGTGCAGTAATGCTTGCTTTGATGTTACTGATGCCCCCCAGAGCAGTCATAGAGAGTTCTGGTCACTGCTGAAAAGAGAAACGCAGCAGGAATAAAAGGAATCATAAGACAAAGTATTAGTCAAAGAATAATTCAGTTGCTGTTCCAAGAAGTCCTGAGGGCGATATATCATAAATGAGGGGCTGAGGTAATAATATGGTATTTCAACATGATATTGGAAGTGCTTGGAGAAACCAGCTAATTAACATTGCAAACATTCTAAAACTAGGACCAATGAATTGGCTAGCCAGAGTGCAAAAATTCCACAACACAAGAGAAACAACACTGCCCTGAGTGAACCATACCGTACCCTGGACTGAGAGTATGTACTATTATAAATAAGGCAGAAATACAATATACACTTCTTAACTTTGAAATGACTTCACCAAGAAGGAAAAGTGAACTTATGAAAATCACAAGCTTAATAGACATGTTAATGACATGCAAATGATGAAAAATGGAAACTGGATTTTGTAAATATCTCAATTCATTCTGTATCATGTATGAGCGCCATGGGTCCCAGCACTGTGATATAGGTTGCCAGCACCTGCACAGTGGCTAAGAGCCATCAGATGTGCAGCGACAGGGGCCTGCGCATGAGAGTGACATCACTGTGTATGGACCCCTAAACAAGAAGTAAGGTGCACTACTAAATGTATATTATCCCAATGAGGGTCGGGGGTGCTGCTTTGCCAACAAGAAGACGTTTATCATAGAGAAAGAATTGACAAATGCAAGTAGCAGCACACCACCACAATAGAATGTAGAAATCAATAAGGCTTTTTATTAAGGACGGACAACAACATTTAAAAACAATTAAAACACATATACGGACCACAGTCCACAAGGAGAAGGCCCCTGTATTTGTAGGTTACATATCTCAAAACCAGTCTCTCATAATTGCATACAATGCACATAACCAAGTAATGCAAAGAATTTATATATAATATGGTCGTGTTTATACAATTATTCCCGTGTATATTAGGAACAAATCCTAGGTAAATTCAAAGGATCTGCAAAAAGTGCATTACTAAAAATAACTGACAGACTGATGAAGCATCACCTGGCAAATGGAACCCATCAACCCATTAGCTGTGTAACACACACAGGAAGCGCAGCAGCTGGGTGTATTCTAGTATCCGTGAAAGACCGGCATAAATAACCTGGTATATGAGAGATCTCACAAAAATGAAGCCGAAAATGAGGCTGTATCTCACCAGTGAGCCGTCTTTCCAGCGATCTGTGCGCCCGCAAAGAGTGATAAACCCCCAGCCACGTGTGTAGCTGGAGCGGTATAGGGAATCCACTGTCAGTGAGCGTGGTATATGGGAGGCAGGGAGCCCGGTTCCCACGCGTATCGCCGCTATGGAGCGGCTTCGTCAGGGAGGCGTGGCTTACATTCGGCGTCCCGCCCTTAAATATTAGTACCAATCAGGCGGCTGTGTCAGCCGCGTTGTGTGTCACCATGACTCCCCAGGAGGAAGCGGAAATGACGTTACGGGAGTTCTCAGGGCCATATATAGGATTCCAATAAGTGCACAAGCGATAATGTTATGGCGGAATCGTTGCAAAAAACTGTAAGAAATCACAAAGAGTGTTATCCAGATAGAATATGATCGTGATCCTGCTAGAAAGACCTTAATTTTGCAAAGTTGTTCATTATGTTATAGTAATCGATCCTATACATAATGTGTATTGATGATAACACTCAACATATTGCATGTAAATATAAGGACCATAGAAGACAAATGAGGGAGAGTCCATAGATATGTTGTTAATCATATGTATACAATTCTAACAAGGTCACACACATAGAGACCGTATACTATACCACCTTCTCAAATTGGATATAAATACTCTGTATTATAGGCATGGTTTATCCCAAAGAATGGGTCAATAATGACCCGGCGTACCAAGAGGACAAAAGTCCCCATGATACGTCAACCGGTATAGCCTAATGTTCCCCTCTAGTGAATATTCTAAGGATATATAAGGTAACAAATTTTTGCCTAAGAGAGGTGGGACGATTTTGATTATTTAAATTTTACACAAGGATTACAGAATACAACCCCTACACATTGTGCAGGAGCGGAACTCACGTACATATATAAAAGCTGAAATATCAGTGAAAACATATATAATGCTTCTGATCTCAGTCCAGTCAGATGTCATCCATCTTGGAACAATTATTTCTCAAATATCAGGAGAATGTTGTTATACATCATACGAGAAGGAAATGTTAAAAATGGCGAAATCCTATTCATTCAGTCCATCCAAAGGTACCATGTGTAGAGACGATGATCTTGCAATCCTAAATCTAAAAACAAAAAAAGAATAAAGAGGAGGGAGGAAAGGAAAAAGGGAAAAAAAATTGGAAAAATTGTTGGAAAAGTGAAGAGGAGAGGGGGGGGGGATTTTATTATGAAGGATCTGATGACATATAAAGGGTCACCCCACAGGTAACAACCTGATAGTTATGTCCCCAAGAAACCGGAAAAAAGGAGTTCCTCATTAATTCCCATGGGAGAAGTTGAATTGAGGTGGTAAATCCACCTCGACTCCAGTCTCAAGAGGGTTTCTTCCTGTCCCCTCCTCTGATGTTGTCTGTAAGTCTCTCCAACCCAACCACTCTAGTTCCCGAATGTCGGCCCTGATGTTTACTCAAATAATGCGAGGCCACGGAAGTCAAAGTGATACCCTTCTCAAAGTGGTCCGCAGCTAATTGGATAGTTGATATGTGTTTCTGTATGCGTTTTCGCAGTTCCTGCCCAGTCATCCCAACATATAGCTTGTTGCATGGACAAATAATTGCATAAACAACATTTTTTGTTTTGCAATTGATGTAATGTTTTAATCTATGTTCCTTGTTGTCTCCCGGATTCAAGAAACTATCCCTGGTTGGGTTCATGAGAGGGCATACGCTGCAAGAACCACATGGAAAGGATCCTTTTAATCTCATTCCACGTCCCAAACTTTGAGTGGGTCTCCTAAAATGGCTTCGTACCAATGTATCCCTCAGAGTTGGGGCCCGTCTTGCTGTAATCTTTGGTCTATTACCGATATCTAAACGTATCCTAGGATCCATGGACAAAATATCCCAATGGCTTTGTAGAATGTTACTGACCTTATTCCATTGGTTATGGTATAAGGTCAGTAACATTCTACAAAGCCATTGGGATATTTTGTCCATGGATCCTAGGATACGTTTAGATATCGGTAATAGACCAAAGATTACAGCAAGACGGGCCCCAACTCTGAGGGATACATTGGTACGAAGCCATTTTAGGAGACCCACTCAAAGTTTGGGACGTGGAATGAGATTAAAAGGATCCTTTCCATGTGGTTCTTGCAGCGTATGCCCTCTCATGAACCCGACCAGGGATAGTTTCTTGAATCCGGGAGACAACAAGGAACATAGATTAAAACATTACATCAATTGCAAAACAAAAAATGTTGTTTATGCAATTATTTGTCCATGCAACAAGCTATATGTTGGGATGACTGGGCAGGAACTGCGAAAACGCATACAGAAACACATATCAACTATCCAATTAGCTGCGGACCACTTTGAGAAGGGTATCACTTTGACTTCCGTGGCCTCGCATTATTTGAGTAAACATCAGGGCCGACTTTCGGGAACTAGAGTGGTTGGGTTGGAGAGACTTACAGACAACATCAGAGGAGGGGACAGGAAGAAACCCCTCTTGAGACTGGAGTCGAGGTGGATTTACCACCTCAATTCAACTTCTCCCACGGGAATTAATGAGGAACTCCTTTTTTCCGGTTTCTTGGGGACATAACTATCAGGTTGTTACCTGTGGGGTGACCCTTTATATGTCATCAGATCCATCATAATAAAATCCTCCCCCCCCTCTCCTCTTCACTTTTCCAACAATTTTTCCAATTTTTTTTCCCTTTTTCCTTTCCTCCCTCCTCTTTATTCTTTTTTTGTTTTTAGATTTAGGATTGCAAGATCATCGTCTCTACACATGGTACCTTTGGATGGACTGAATGAATAGGATTTCGCCATTTTTAACATTTCCTTCTCGTATGATGTATAACAACATTCTCCTGATATTTGAGAAATAATTGTTCCAAGATGGATGACATCTGACTGGACTGAGATCAGAAGCATTATATATGTTTTCACTGATATTTCAGCTTTTATATATGTACGTGAGTTCCGCTCCTGCACAATGTGTAGGGGTTGTATTCTGTAATCCTTGTGTAAAATTTAAATAATCAAAATCGTCCCACCTCTCTTAGGCAAAAATTTGTTACCTTATATATCCTTAGAATATTCACTAGAGGGGAACATTAGGCTATACCGGTTGACGTATCATGGGGACTTTTGTCCTCTTGGTACGCCGGGTCATTATTGACTCATTCTTTGGGATAAACCATGCCTATAATACAGAGTATTTATATCCAATTTGAGAAGGTGGTATAGTATACGGTCTCTATGTGTGTGACCTTGTTAGAATTGTATACATATGATTAACAACATATCTATGGACTCTCCCTCATTTGTCTTCTATGGTCCTTATATTTACATGCAATATGTTGAGTGTTATCATCAATACACATTATGTATAGGATCGATTACTATAACATAATGAACAACTTTGCAAAATTAAGGTCTTTCTAGCAGGATCACGATCATATTCTATCTGGATAACACTCTTTGTGATTTCTTACAGTTTTTTGCAACGATTCCGCCATAACATTATCGCTTGTGCACTGATTGGAATCCTATATATGGCCCTGAGAACTCCCGTAACGTCATTTCCGCTTCCTCCTGGGGAGTCATGGTGACACACAACGCGGCTGACACAGCCGCCTGATTGGTACTAATATTTAAGGGCGGGACGCCGAATGTAAGCCACGCCTCCCTGACGAAGCCGCTCCATAGCGGCGATACACGTGGGAACCGGGCTCCCTGTCTCCCATATACCACGCTCACTGACAGTGGATTCCCTATACCGCTCCAGCTACACACGTGGCTGGGGGTTTATCACTCTTTGCGGGCGCACAGATCGCTGGAAAGACGGCTCACTGGTGAGATACAGCCTCATTTTCGGCTTCATTTTTGTGAGATCTCTCATATACCAGGTTATTTATGCCGGTCTTTCACGGATACTAGAATACACCCAGCTGCTGCGCTTCCTGTGTGTGTTACACAGCTAATGGGTTGATGGGTTCCATTTGCCAGGTGATGCTTCATCAGTCTGTCAGTTATTTTTAGTAATGCACTTTTTGCAGATCCTTTGAATTTACCTAGGATTTGTTCCTAATATACACGGGAATAATTGTATAAACACGACCATATTATATATAAAATTCTTTGCATTACTTGGTTATGTGCATTGTATGCAATTATGAGAGACTGGTTTTGAGATATGTAACCTACAAATACAGGGGCCTTCTCCTTGTGGACTGTGGTCCGTATATGTGTTTTAATTGTTTTTAAATGTTGTTGTCCGTCCTTAATAAAAAGCCTTATTGATTTCTACATTCTATTGTGGTGGTGTGCTGCTACTTGCATTTGTCAATTCTTTCTCTATGATAAATGTGTATGGACCCCTGTCCTGGTACTCTGATTTTAACTGCTAGCCTCTGTGCGCTGGCTACATGAGGAAACCGAGTGACGTGGGAGTGGAGGAAAGGTGAGGGGAATGTTGTTTTCACTTATATGTTAGGGACAGAATGGGGATGGATATACAAGGATGGGGACAATTTAAACCAGGATGGGGACATTTATACAAAGAGCAGAACCATACATATTAGAAAGGTGACATATACACAAGGAAGACCATTTATATACCAGGAAGGGGACATATATAGACAAAGAGGACTATATATATACCAGGAAGGTGACATATATGCACAAGGAGGACCATATATCTACCAGGAATGTGGCATATATACACAAGGAGGATCATATATATGAGGAAGGAAACATATATATAGAAGGAGGACCATATATATAATCCAGGAAAGGGACACATACAAAAGGAGGACCATATATACTAGGAAGGGGACATACAGTATAAACACAAGGAGGACCATATACACAAGGAGGAGGTCCCTATATACCAGGAAGGGGACATATATACACAAGGAGGACCATATGCAGTATATAAGGACAAGAACCATATATACCAGGAAGGGGACATATATATATGCAAGGAGGACCATGTATACAAGGAGGAGGACCATACTTACCAGGAAGGGGATATATTCCCAAGGAGGACCATATATATACCAGGAAGAAGACATATATGCACAAGGAGGACCATATATCTACCAGAAATGGGACATATATGCACAAGGAGGATCATATATATGAGGAAGGAAACATAACTAGAAAAAAATACTCTGCAGCACTCAGCTACTACCAATGATGTACATATGCTAACTAGCTATATATATATATATGAGAAAAAAGTAAAAACTTACGTTTTTTTCAAAAAACTTAAAATCTTATCTTTTTATTTCTGAAGTTCTTGGTACACACATTGGCCAATGTCTGTTTGCTCATCGACTGCGACAAAGTGACTTCAGGTCCGATGAGTCCTAACGCTGACACCCAAGTCCTCCTTGTCCACCCCCCACTTCTCAGTGGGCAGACTCCATCTCGACCCTAGATCACCTGTGGTCAATAAGGGTGCAAATTGCAGCATGGAGCCAGCCACTCCATAACATACAAAACAGAAAAAAAAACTGCACAGCACTCTCAGACTAATGTGAACCGGTGCCAGCAGGGCTGCTGGATCAAATAACTAGAAAAAAATACTCTGCAGCACTCAGCTACTACCAATGATGTATATATGCTAACAAGCTATATATATATATATATGAGAAAAAAGTTTAAAAAATTACGTTTTTTTCAAAAAACTCAAAATCTTCTTTTTATTTCTGAAGTTCTTGGTACACACATTGGCCAAGGTCTGTTTGCTCATCGACTACGAAGGAAGGAAATATATATATAGAAGGAGGACCATATATATAATCCAGGAAATGGACATATATACAAAAGGAGGACCATATATACCAGGAAGGGGACATACAGTATATACACAAGGAGGACCATATACACAAGGTGGAAGACCCTATATACCAGAAAGGGGACATATATATACAAGGAGGACCATATATACCAAGAAGGGGTCATATATACACAAAAAGGACCATATACAGTATATAAGCACAAGAACCATATATACCAGGAAGGGGACATATATATGCAAGAAGGACCATATACCAGTAAAGGGATCATATATAACAAAAAAGCTACAAAGGCCCATACATCTGACTAACAAGTGTTTGTGTGTGGGAGGGAGCCCAGGTCCAAATTTTGCATCGGGGCCCATCAGACTCTAGTTACGCCACTTGCCCCAGATATGCTTGATTGATGGGCAAACATTCTGTAGAAGCTGCAGGCTACAGATACATGTTTAGGCCATAGAAGATGCTGACAGTAGCATGAGCAACATGCGTCCTGGTTTTATTGTGTAGACAGGCAGCTCCTCGGGCACAAATATGTTTGAAACACTGGTTCCAAGATAAATCAATGTAATACCGTACTATGAAGGTACCGTCACGCGCAGCAATATGGCTTTCATATCGCCATAAATTAAAACCACATCGCCTGTGCGTAGTGGCGTGAGACAGGGAGAATTTACGGCGTCAAATCGCCGGTGAAGCGTCGCCTGATCTCCTTGCTCTGCTGAGACATCAGCCGATTTCCACCAGGCAATTTCAGCGCATGGTGGCATGTGACAAGGCGAGGGCAACGTACACAGTGATAGCGAAAGAAATCAAGTAGGCGTGCTAGGATGTAGTGGTGTTCGCATCGCATCTGCGGCGAGTGGTGGGTGATACTGCGTTCCGATTGGCTGACCGTGTCAGAGGCGCCTTATTTGATGAGCCATGCGTTCACGCAAGGCTCACCAATGGGAACGCAGTTACGTCCACCAATCACAGTGATAGGGGCGCGGTGAGACACACTGTAGCACGCCCCTATCATAACAGCATGGAGACATTGCCGCTACGATGGTGGCGTGTGATGCGGCGATGTGGAAAAGGGAAATTGTTTCCGGTCTGCGGCAGGGGATTTCCGGAATGCAGGATCGCCGTAGAACGCAGGTGAGATCTCTATGTGTGACAGGGCAACGGCGATGGGTAAAAAAGTGCCCGGGACGTGCGAGCTCACGTCAAATTGCCAACCATATTGCGGCGATATTGCCGCGCGTGATGGTACCTTTAGTGTACCTGGAATAGTAACACGCGTGAATGCATGTATTTATGCACATGGCGCTCATACTTGATACGAAATATGTCGAAAATGTTTAACAAATGTTTTTTCCATTTTTTCTGTTTTCATATCATTAACATGGGTATCAATCCTGGGATTTACATAACTCTACAACTTTTCCTTATTGTTGTAATTTCATTGTCAACAAGGTTATACATTTATTTGTGGATCAATAGACATTGTAAGAACACATTAATAAACTTCATACACAATCTTCATTAGTTGTATTCTAATTATCATTTGCAGAGTCTAATAACAGTGATGTGTCTACAGGCTGCCTAATTACAGCATGTAACTGCTCTGAATTAATGTTATATCCATTCATAGCTGTAATTGAGACTCAGCTATTCCGTCAGTGCGATCCAAGCCTTTAGAGATCCCCGGTTACTTTCCTTACACTACCTGTTGTGCTATTTTTACATTGTTTTCCTTTCACAATTTATTGCCAGGAGCTCTTCTGCTTTTGGAGTGTCAAAATATTTTAGCATTGCACATGTTGCTTTGCTGAAATATCTGCCAGCAGTTTATGTAGGGAAAACACTGTATGCTTGAATTGTCTTGGATTCTTGCTGGTGGCAAAGCCGGCAAAGAGTAATTCCCATAATGCTATGTTTTCATTGGAAAATATTTTTGTTGTGATTCAGTGAACAGTGGGCAAAACTGATACTCTATCAACAGTCTTGAACCCTATATTCAATAAGAATGAAATAAATATACAGTAGGTTTATGTTGTAAAAGTAGTGACATTTTCCTTATGTATATAAAAATACAAAACAAATGCAAGTAAATCTTTGGAGAAGACAGTTATTCGCATTCATGGCCTATCCTGTATGCATGGATATGTGATATTTTAACCCTTTAATCAATAGCAAGATCGGACTTGTGTGTCTGGGGCCCACAGGAGGAATTGCTAGTTTAACTGATGTTTTTTTAAAAAGGTTTCTCATTACCAAGGTACCAGACAAGAAACATCTCATGATGGGTAAAACCAGTGAGCTGTATCAAGAACTTTTTGTTGCAAAACATACTGATGGCCTTGATTACAGAATAATTTTTAACTACTAAATGTTCCTGTCAGCACTGTTGGGGCCATAATCCGAAAGCGGAAAAAACATAATTTCACCATAGACCGGCCACAACCAATTGCTGCCCACAAGATTTCAGATAGAATAGTGAAAAGAATTATCAGATAAGTTGTCCAAGAGCCAAAGGCCACCTGTGAAGAATTACAGAAAGACCTGGGATTATCATGCACAATTGATTTAAAGAAAACAATAAGTAATGCAGTCAACCTCCATGGCCTGTAGGCACGCTCACCACACAAGACTCCATTGCTAAAAAGCATGTTCAAGTATTTCAAGTTTGCTCAATTACATTCTGACACGCCTGTGAAATACTTGGTGTATCTAATCTTTTCAGATGAGACCAATATTTAATTCTTTGGATGCCATAATACACAGGATGTGTGGAGGCCAAAAGGCATTGCATTTCACGCCAAAAACGCTATACAAACAGTGAGTTTTTCAGCATACAACAATGGCAAACTTAATATAATTGAAGGAAGAATTAATGGACAAATATGCCAAGACAGTCTTGTTAAATATCTGCTGACAGCTACCAGGATGATGAAGATAAAATAAGGGCGCTTCATTTATAGCAACACAATGAGACCAAACACACAGCCAAAGAAACTCTCAATTGGTTTCAGAGAAAGAAAATAAAGCTGATAGAATGGCCAAACCGATTCCCTGACATTAATCCAATCGAAAATTTATGGAAGGAACTGAAGCTTAGAGTTCATAGAGAGGAGCCTTCAGGATTTGAGTGGAAGAATGGGCCTAAATCACATCTGAATAATGCATTCAACTACTTTTTCCATACAGGAAGCATCTTGAAGTTCTCATCACCAACAAAGGCTTCTGTACGAAGTTTTAAATAAATTTCAGTAAGCATCTTAAATACTTTTTCAATGTGACATTATCACACATCACTAAATTTATGCACATTTATGGTTTCATTTCTTTGCTTGTGTGGATTGGATGGGCATCTTTAGAAATGTATTTACTTAGAAAATTGGTGACGTGTTCAATACTTATTTCACCCAAATTTATTTATTTACTTTACTTACTGTGCTCATTTGGGCTTACAATCTACATTCCCTCCAGGTCAAATGCTGGAAGAGAAAATGGCGGCAACATAGGTGTTACCCGTGCCCATTTAGATTAACAAATAGACTTGGTTTGCTCACCTCATATGGTTGTGAATGCCACAACCACTACATAAGCCTAATGTCCTGATGACAAATCCTAATGGTTGCAGCAGTCTTCCAAGATAAACTTAGGTGCATCAAGAGAAAAAACTTGGAATGTAAGACTACGCTATCATCCAGTCAATCACATAGATTAATTATTGTGATTTTTATCTTCAAGGCATTCCAAGGCTCCCTGACTTCTTCATCAGGAAATTGTTACATCTGTGATTTTTCCTGATGAAGAGGCCAGGGAGCCTTGAAACGTGTTGAAAATATAAATCACAATCATTAATCTATGCGATTGACTGGATGGTAGCACGGTCTTACATTCCAATTTTTTTTCTCTTGATGTGCCTAAATCTACATTCCCTATAGGTATGTTTCTGGAATGTGGGGGGAAAGACATGCAAAAACAAGAAGAACATATAAACTCCTTGCCGATATTCTTGGTGGGATTGAAACACAGTAAACAAGCGCTGAAAGGCTACCATGCTAACCAGTGAGCAACCATATTGCTTAACTATGATTATTCATCTACCAAATCTTTAATCTCTTTTTCTAACTTATAAAAATAGCAAGCCAATGGAGGAATACTGTTGGCTTGAAAGCTACAGGCCTAAAAGATGGAGAGTGATAAGGCAGAGAATTTGTGGCTGCTGGCTGTAAAACAGGATTGAACTATATCAGCATCATGTTGATGCTAAGACAATTCAAATTAGTGATTGCTGGAGATGAAGGACACTGGCTAAGACATTTGAGGCTGCAGACCCAGATGTTTGATGCCAGCAACATCAATGACCTGTTATATCCCTCCACCCCAGTGCCACTGTCCCTGGTGCCTATGCTGATTTTTGTTAACTTTTCACATAACTGAAATCAGGCTGGCCTATTGAAGTGAATGGAACAGCATTAAAAGACTCTACACCAACAATACTACATCGATTGTGTAACACTAGTGTCGACGACTCTCGGGACTGTGCTTACGTTGTGAGCGCACACACTACATGCCTCTCAAAGGAGCAGTGTTTTGCAGTTTGTGGGTGGTGAGAGCAGTTAGTCACCACAGAGACAGAGCAGGGACTAGATGCTCATGTGTTACAGCTCCTGCCAAAAATAAAAAAGGGGAAGTGGGCTAAGCAAGCAAACCTAGTAACCTGTGGAGCATGGCAATTTTGTGCTCCTGTGAATGGTGACACCTGGGACAGTCAACCTTCCATCCTGTTCGGTAGAGAGAGGGGGAAAGCCTGTCAATAGATTAGCAATGGAAGAAGGAGGCCATTTTATGAGCAGTGACTCTGTAGAGGGTAAAGTACCCTGTATTACAACCAAGTATAAGGCACTTTTTCATCCACCTATATTGAATGTTATTTGACCGGTCCAACAAGCTAGTTAGGGTAAGCCAGATAAATGGACTAATCTCAATGAGTTTTCTTTAACAGGACTATGTCAGTAAAACATGAACTGTGTTTACATTATCGACAACCATGAATAACACAGTGCGAAGATACAAAGGGCCACAGTCCATAGTGAAGCTCGCAAGGCACCCATCTTTCTGGATTGAATCCTCTGCAGAGACTGCTGATTACATAAAATTGTTAACAAACAGATTCATGTGATTGGGAATAAAATAAGGTTGTTTTAAGTGTTATAGTTAAGTGAACTTGATTTTTAATTGTCCTAGCAGAGATAGGTTACACTAGGATCCCAGAGAGTTAAGTGGTTGGGGTAGTGTTAAGATTGTGAACCAGGAAAAAGGTCACACTTCACTGCTTCTTTGTAGGAAACAGGTCCTGTCAAACGTAGGGGAGGGCATGGCATTGTTGGCCCAAGGGAACACACCGTCTCACTGGGACAAGGAATATCTGCATGTTCTCCTAGTAGATGAGAAAAACATAGATTTCTTTTTGCATAAGAGTTGCTGGGGTTAAATTGACTCTTTAGTCCATTTACTGTTATACTTCAGAAGCTTAATTTATATTTACTCCCCATAAATAAAGGGGCGAGTTTGTCATAAAAAATCTTGTTATTAATATACCACCGGTTTGGAAGTTCATCTTTTCTGTCAGTAGCACCAGGAAAAGGATTCCGGATCTCCGCAAATGCTGGGGGTTTTAACACCTCGACCTGAGCCCATGATTGCACTTCTGATCGTTGGGGTCAACTGCTATGGACCCAAGAGTTCCACGTAGTGGTACCTGGTGGCTATCTTTCATTACAAGCCTAACCTCACCATCAGAGGCTCTGGTGAAGATGAGGTAGTTGCTTAGTTACGTCCCTCTAGGGTGAGTATGGTTTTCGTGGCACAATGGTTCCACAACCACCAACGTGATAGATTGCATTCATATAGATGGAATGTTGTAAACAATAGAAGCTGAAGGGCAAGCACAAACACTGTGGCCCCTTGAAAAGTTGGTTCATGAGGTTAGTGACCCGCCCCAGGGCCGTGGTGTACCCAGTTTCGGGCATTGAATTACTGGGGATGTCACTGGGGCTTGTGCCGGTCCCGTGGCCCTGGGGGTTGCTGAAAAGAGTCAATGAAAAATAATAAAAATGATGGAAATAGTCCTTGACCCCACCTACAGTTTTGGTAATGTTACTGGCGCTGCGGGCAGACTTCCGGGGTGATGGTGGGGCAGAAAGATGGTTATGCTCCCTGTAGGTGGAGATGGTTATGCTCCCTGTAGGTGTACACAGGGGCACAATTTACACCAGGCCTTGTCACTTGTCCTCTACCTGCTGCAGTTGGCGGCTCGTCAGGTGGAGAAAATAAAGTACTCCACACAGTCTTTTCACCCTGTACGGGTTAACTAGCAGTTCTTAAAACAGGTTGACAAATAGCACAGTCTTTTTGGGTCTGCCTGACCTGGGTAGTCACTGGGGAACCAGGATGCTTCACTCAGGACCCTCGGTGGTATGCCTTCAGTTCGTATCTGATCCCTCACTGTGTTCTCCACTGTCTCCTTCAGCACTCCCGTGCGCAGAGCCTCAATCCAGCTCCCACGGATCTATCTGTTGAGGACTCCTCTCCGGGTCCCCCAGACCCTATACGGTGCCTTTTTATGGATGCGCCGGGTGTTCGGCCGCGATTTCCTCTAGAAGTTTGAGCCTGTGGTTCGACAGCTCGGGGCTAGACACCCGCCGCCGCCCTTTACTCCTCACTCCCAAACGGAGCTCTCCGACTCTCTGACTGCCTAACTCTCCTCCCACCCACACACTTTTCTACCCTGTCACGTCTCCCATGGGACTGGGTCCTCCCTACAGCGGGTCCACCCACGGTCCTCTACCTAGAGTGTGTGTATGTGTGTTATGAGTGTCCCTTATGCGACATCCCAATTCCCCAGTCACAGGAATTCTACACACTCTCATATGGGTGCAGTACCCCTACGTGGCGTCCTGACCAGTTTGGCACCACATGAGACAATCATATTGATGGTCTAATTTAGTGACGGACTAATATTCTGATCCCTGGAAAACCCCTTCCTAGATACAGTGTTGTAATAACATGATGGAATACAGTATATCAATATATAAATATTATCACCACATATATATATATAAACCCCACAAAACACCTTATCAAAATATACTTTATACATAGTTAAATTGAGTTTTGAGCACTGTGTAAATGTATCTACAATAAGTTCCTTACAGATAGAGATTGGTGATGACTGTCGCTGAGATGGAGCAACCCCAATTAGTATTTCTATCATCCAGAAACAGAGGTTAGACATTTATGTAAAGATCAAATTCACTTAACTAAGAATATCACTAAATATTTTATACAAACTAAACAGAAACAATACAAGTAATAAATGTATGAAGCCATGCTCAATAGAAAAAATAGATTTTAGCACAGGTTTCCTTCTAATTGAAATAGTATGTTCGGCACATGGTTGCCTAGGAACTGCAATTCACAGATGGAAGAAGAAATCCCATTCCTTGATCGTTGTTATAGAGAAAAGGAAGGTGAAGAATTCATTACCGTAGCTAAATAGGTGATGTGCACCAATATCGGGTGTTATGATCTTTCAATCTATTTCTAAATTTAATGCATTAGTTCAATGTACGAAGATTTAAATAGTTTAAGTAATAAGGTCAGAAACAGTTTGAAACCAACGCATAGATGCAAACAGCCATAACTTTATCTTTTTCCATTTCAAATAAAAAATTATAAGGCAACTTGAATAGCTGAGAGAAGAGATATATGAACTGATAAGTTCTCCATCCCCTGGGATTCAGCACATTTTTCATTTTCTAGGTTTATGGAAAGAACATCTAAAAATCATTATTTTGACATAAAGTTTTTGACACTTACGTTAACTTAATTTAGAAATTATAGCAGTAGGAAAACCATCACTCACAAATTCAAAAGTGTTACCAATTCTACAAAGGTCTAGAGATTTAATCTGTTATGCATTTCATTTTCTCTATGGAAACATTAGTTGTGTGCTACATTGACTATTTGCCTTAGGGCCCTTTCACATCAGCGGTATTTTCAAATCACGGCAGATGCGGTGAAAAAAACGCATCTGCCGCGATTACCGCATAACGGCGACACTTGCGGCACACTTGCGGCAAGCCCCATGCAATGTCTATGGGGCTTGCGGTAAGAGTGCGGCAGGTGCGGCAAGTGCGGTTTCAGCACTTGCGGCAGGTGCGGCCGCGAAAAAAAACGCTGCTGACTGCGGTTATTTTCGCGGCCGCACCTGCCGCAAGTGCCGAAACCGCACTTTCCGTACCTGCCGCACTTTTACCGCATGCCCCATAGACATTGCATGGGGCTTGCCGCAAGTGTGCCGCAAGTGTCGCCGTTATGCGGTAATCGCGGCAGATGCGTTTTTTTCACCGCATCTGCCGTGATTTGTAATAACCGCTGATGTGAAAGGGCCCTTATACTTGTATAAGACAATTTCCTCAGATAGCGACATGTCAATTCTACTTGTGCCACAGCTCCAGCCACATTTTGGTTGCTGTAGTCACATTTTGAGAAGCCAAGGGGAAAAAATGTGTAGGTAAATAGGAAACCAAAAGCAAATACAGCAGCAATACCTTAGAAACTAAAGATTTTTCTAATTATTTTCTTAAGTCTTTAAAAAAAAGAAGAATCATGACAATTTGTTGATATTTTGAAATACTAATAGAGATGGGTGAACCCACAGATGTTCAGGTTCACCAGATCTGGCCGGACTTAAAAAAAAGTCCACTTTGGGATTGGATTGACCTGAACATGAGCCGCGACCCAGAATCCCATATAAGTCTATGGAGAACCAAATATTAATGCTATAAAATGGTGGTAGTAAGGGCTAATGATCTGCAAAATTAAGCAAAATGGGGAATAAAGCTGGACAATCTTACAGAGTTTCCATGCTGCTGTCACTCTGCTTCCAGGTACGCTCATTAAACCTTATGAATAATCCCCTACTTCCCCCACCTGGCCTCACTGACAACATGTTTGATTGACTGCCCTACACACTAGTTCAAAAATAAATAAATAATTGGGAAAAATGGCATTGGGTCCCCCATATTTTGACACCCAGCGCAGATAAAGCAGACAGTTGGAGGCTGCAGCCTCCAGCTGTATGCTTTATCTTGTCTGGGTATCAAAAATATGGTGGACCCAAAACTATTTTTACAGGAGGACCCCACATTCCAAACACATCACGTTTTTGGTGTGCTTTTTTGCTCAGAGATGCAGATTTGGTGCAGAATTTTTCACATTGAACTCAATCAACTTACCTCATAATCAGGTACAATAGACACAATAGAATTTAATGCCCAGAATAGTTCAATGAGTTCAACTCAGGTGAGTTCAGGAGTACCATAGGAACTTCACAGCTGTGACCTCAGGAGAACTCACTGACTTCACTGATCTCTCAGCTGCGGCTCCATCATTGTGTTTCTGAGGCTGCAGTGCACAGTCATGTGTTTTAATTTGACTACGCACTGCAACCTCAGGATGTAGCAGAGCTGGGATCTTCGTTGGACTTCGAGTCTATGGATCATGTCGGACCAGCAGGGACGTTTTGGAATTAGTAAATTGGAGGAAAAAGATGGTGTTTTTTTTCCTTCTTTAAGAGATTGATCTTTCTCTGAGTTTTGTATCTCTTTCTTTCTACTAACATGATTGTAATGGGGGTCTCATAGACCCCCACACATTACTAATCCAAGGCTTTCTGGCAGCAGTGTTTTTTTGACAAATCACAGCTGTAATTAACCCCTTATATTACCTTGATTGCCAATGCACTAGGGCAATCAGGACGAGCCAGGTAAATCACTAGGATTGGCACATCTAATTGATGTGCCAATTCTGGGGAAGTTGTGGGCTGCTATTTTTTGGCTGTGGAGGGAAGGAGTATAGTGTAACATTTATTTTGTTTTTTAATCTACCATGTTCACTATATGGTAAAATTGAGCTGACAATATGATTTCCCAGGTCAGTAGAAGTTCGTAGATATCAAACATGTATAGTTTTCATTATTTAAGTAGTGATCAATTGCATATTAATGGCTATGGAATTATAATGGGATGTCATTTAAATAATTTCTTATAGGTATCATTT
This sequence comes from Allobates femoralis, assembly GCA_033576535.1. Lineage (NCBI taxonomy): Eukaryota > Metazoa > Chordata > Amphibia > Anura > Aromobatidae > Allobates > Allobates femoralis. The sequence goes on from JARQOC010000003.1 coordinate 172,073,209, forward strand.
TGAAAGACATTTGTATTGCTTTCAATGTTACTTTTGTGCACAATAAATGTAACCTGTAACCCAAAAGAGGTTTACATTTTCCTACTACGCTATTTGTTTTTCTATGGCCTATGTATAGTGTTGCAATGTAGTTCCCTTCACAAATGATGAGCAAGCACTAAAACTCTCAGGCGGGCAATACTCAAATCAAGCAGGTCAGATGCTCTGAAGGGGTCAATGCAAGTTTTTTTTCTTTTTTAATTTTCTCACAGCATCTGGACTGTTGATTTTACCTCCATTGAGAGCCATTCAGAGACTGCAAGTGGCTCTCACTGGATTGATGGCTCTCATCATTTTCTGAAGGGAGTCCCCTCTTTGTGTCAAATCATTCATGAATGACACATGTGAGCACCCATGATACTCGGCCAAGTACCAAGCACACCTGAACAACCCAATGCTCGATCAAGTATGATCAATACCTTTCGTTCGAAGCCAAGATCAAATCTTTGTGAAATGACTATTTAAATAAAAAATGTGTAGTATGTCTAAAACACTCAACGTAATGGAACCCGTCAGAGCTGCTGAGCTCACTGGTTGGCTACCGTGCTGCTAACGTGACATCAACATCGCAATCAATGCTAGAAATGGGGAGGAGCAGTGGGGACTCCATGTGGACCTGGGTAAGGTGTGTACAGTGCAAGTTATTGTTTTATAACAAGCTACTTAATTAAAAGTAAGCAACCCCTTTAACAATCTGCTGCTCTTTCTCGTGGATGTAAACGCTATGATATGACGAGATAACAGAGTAATTCAATTTCTTTTTTTGAACATTGAAAGGTTGTTCATTTCATGCATTTTCTCTGCTGAAAGGGGACTGGGCTGATGTAATTTAATATTCTCTTATTCTTCGAAGTCTGAGTCCTGTCGCTTAAGAAAAGAAGCAATTTACTGTCTAGAAGAAGTTTAGTACTCAAGAGGGTATACATGATTGAAATCTTACCTTTGTGCCCTAATCACAGCAGCAGACATGAAGCCACCCAGGGGCAGCACACCGCCTCTATGAATGTTTGGGCTGCTGTCAGGTTCTAGCCTTCTATTGTATAATGTAGCTCTTTTGCACATAACGCTTTGGCATCACTCATTTATGCATCACACTAGTACTACACTAATATGTTAGAAGTAGAAAAGGTAATATTGTAGTTGTGATACCTTTTAATGGCTAACAAAAATAAAGTAATTGATCATGCCTGATGAAGAGACGTGAGAAGTCTCGAAAGCTTGTCTTGTAGCATCAATTATTTTATTTATGTTAAAAGGTATCACAACTACAATAATACTATTTTGTTCACTGACTGAGAGCTATAAATCTATTTACACTAATATGTAACACTCTGTCCCCACTAGACTGCTGCAGTCAAAGCATTTTACAAAAGAATTTCTTAAAATTGTTTAATTTTTTTACTTCACATACTAGAAATAAGGAGTCTGGTAACTGCCCCTAAGTGTTAGCTTACAGTATCCAGTGTACAATATGGCAGAGGTATTCATTAGTGATGAACGAGCACTAAAACAGGTTCAACAGTCAGACGCACTCAATTCGAGTATAATGGAAGTCAATGGGAAACCAAGCATTTTTCCAGAAGAGCTGGGCATTTTTCCAGGGAAGATGTTGGAAAGGGTAGAAAATACACTGTAATGGATGGAAATAGCATAGGGAATACGCCTGGACATATTTCTGACTCCCAGGTCACTGCTGGGAACTAAATACTTACATAAGTTTAAAAAATGATAAGGGGTCCATCCCATTTTTGATAACCAGCAAAGGTAAACCAGACAGTTGGAGGCTGGTATTACCAGGCTGCAAAGGTCTATGATTATTTTGCTCTTCCCAGCCAATATATCCCAACGCACAGTTGCCCCAGAGTTGGAGCATCACATTAGAGGTGCCAATTCTGGTACTTTTTCTGCCTCTTCCCAAGAGCTCTGTGGCACTGGCAATCAAGGTAATATTTTTGGGGGTTGATGTAAGCTGTGTAATGTCACACGGCACTCTGTGAGTCCAGGTGACTCTGATGAGAGTTGTTCTCACCCCGACGCCTGTGAATACCTGTATTTTATTGATATTCACAGTTGCAGAACCAACCGAACTTTGTGGGAACATTTTTAATAATAAATTGTTAAACGAGAGATAGCATGGGGGAGACTTTATTCATATAAACTTTTTTGTGTGTGTATTTTTTATTTTTACATACCTGGATTAGTAATGGGAGTGTTTGATAGATTTCTCTTCAATGCTACCCTAGGCCAGCTAACATTACAGAGTTGACATCAACCCCTGATAATATTACTCCGATTACCACTGCACCAAGGCAATCAGGGAGAGCTGGGTAAAGCACCAGAATTGGCACATCTAATGTGATGTGCCAAGTCTGAGGCAGCTGTGGGCTGTTTTATTTAGGCTTGGAACGGCCAAACAACCATGGCTCTTCCCAGCCTGGTAATACCAGCCACTAGCTGCCTGCTTTACCTTGGTTGATTATGAAAAAATGAAAAATATGTCTTTTTTTAAATTAATTAAATGATTAATTAATCATTTTAATCAGTGTACACACCCTGCATCTCTCCCTGCTCTGCTTATGAATCTATATGAAATAAAGTTGGAAGTTTTTTAAGGACCAGAGTGCTGCTGGACTATTTTCTATATTGGATACAACTGCTTCTACTTAAAGCTGGCACACGTTAATCCTGGATGTGGTATATGGAGCTCTGGGACAGATCCGAGATTTCTCTCTGCAGAAGTCTGTGCTGGAGTTTTCTTCTCTTTTTTATTGATTTTACTAGCATGAAGCTCAACATGACATCGTCAAGCCTACTACATGCCAGAGGTGTCTAATATGCAGGGCCAAAGAGACCAGCGTCAGAAGTGAAGATTACTGTAGAGTTGCTGCCATCGAGGGCCAAACCAGACACCAGGCCAGGAAATCACAAAACGTTTTGCTCAACTGTAACCATCTGTGAAGAAACAGCTAAAAGAATGTGTCATTTTCCATTTTCCCTCCAGTCCTCATGGCCCCCTACAAATCATGTTTTCAGGATTTTTTTTATTATTGCGCAGGTGATGGAATTATTATCAAGTCATCAAAAGTTGCAAAAAGTTCTCTCACTAGTGCAGTACTAAGTAAATCCTGAATACATGATCTTTGGGGGGAGAGGAGGGTATGAGAACTGGAGTTTGGGAAATAATGCTTCAAAGTAGCTACACATAAAACTATTATTATTTACAGTACATAAAAACGATGTAGTAAAAGTAGGTGACAATTAATTTTTTAGGGTCATTACGGTAAAGTGTTTTGTTTGCAGACACATAGTAATTGTATACTGTATAGTAGAAATCATTTTCAGTCATACACTAAAAATGTCTCCATATGGCAGAGGTGAAATTGAAATGATGTACCGTACTATGATTACTTCATCCTTGTCTCAATTTAAGCTTTTGCTAGTATCCAATTCCAATCTTGTGCCTCCTTTCTTCTACAACTTCTGCACTTTACCCTACACGTCTGTAATCCTTGGACGTTGTAAAGTTTGAAGCAAATTGTATCTACTGTATTGAAAGCTACATGTTTCACGTCAGTCTTTAATGGAACATAGAAAAGGTATAGTAAATGGGAGACAGGCATCAAATTTATTACAGTATGAAACAAAACCCTGGTTAAACAATGTTCCATTAATAGTTGGGATAAAACATTAATATTATACTGACATGAAAAAGAGATAGCAGTGCACCACTCAGCAAACGGCCACATAGATACTCCTTGGAGGCTGCCGGGTTGCCAGGGTGCGTCTCAGTAGAATAAAGTCCAACAATTACCGTAATTCAAAAGTATTGAAACAGCACTCACCGGTTCTACTGTGCTCGCTTTATTGATGCAGAACGGGGTTACATGGGTGCATTGAGGGGGTGCCTGAGAGCCGGACTATGGCTTGCCATTTCGTTCAGATCGAACTTCAACGGGTCCTTGATGGAGTGTGACATCAGATCCTGTCTTATAAGAGGTCATGTGACTGAGTCATGGCCCCTTTTTTACACAAGTGTGCTGATTAAAAACGCTAACTACAAAGAGAGGACAGGAAAAATTGAATACAACAGATCAGAATAGGAATGAAACATAACAAAATATCTTATGCCAGAAAGCTGACTAAAAAATGGCTTAATTTGCCAAAACAACATGGTCATTTTTAAGATCATTTTTATGGAATAGTTTTTTTAAAGGTAATTTTCAAGCAGAATAAAACCATAATGGGGATATGATATAATACAGTACCAATGTATAAAGTTCAACAATATAGTAGAGATCATACGCCCTAAATTGGGTTATAACACATGGCTCAAACATAATTAATATTAATATTATACTTTATGATTATATGTTAACGTAAAGGTCAGGTTCATCTTTACAACCATTTTTTTTTTTACCTTGCAACATTTTTTTTTCATTTTAATGCCTATGTATTTAAAATATGATTTCTTACAGGTATTATAAGTAATCAACCTGAAAGAAGTTTTTAATGTTTTAATGCTCATAGACAGTTATTTTCCATCCACCATCCTAGTAGTCAAATATACAGTAATGGCTTTTATATAGTATTGCTCCTCATCCCTTTTTCAGGAAGCAAAGGTCAAATCTTGGTGTAAGTGAATTGTTCCGAGTGTGGTGAATAATCTTATGTGTCGGGCGGATGAGGGATATTTGTGAAAAATCTTGAAAGCGATTTAGATAGGAATGAATAAGTGTAGAGGAAAAGAGGATGTTTTGGGAAGACTGAAGATTATGTGGCTAATTGGGTTATTAGTTCGGAGACATAGGGAGGGGACAGACTATGGATGACCTTGTAAGTCACTGTTAATAGTTTCAACTTGATTCATCATGAAATTGGGAGTCAGTGGAAGGATTTGAAGTGAGGAGAACAAGGAAAGTAGCATAGAGAAAAGTGAATTAGTCAGGCAGTTGAGGACAGACTGTAGAGGTGCAAGAGTATTAACAGGCAGGCCGCTGAGAAGGATGTTGCAGTAATCAAGGCAGGAGATGATGAGGCATGTATAAGCATTTTAGTAGATTGAAGTCTGAGAAAAGGACGGATTCTGGAAATACTTTTGAGTTGAAGGTGACAGGTGGTGACGAGGTTTTGGATGTGCGATTTGAAAGATAGGGCAGAGTCAAGAGTTACTCTAAATCAGTGGATTTCAGGTGTGGGAGAGAGCGTGATGAAATGTACCATGATAAATAGATCAGGTTGGTAAGATTCATAAGATGGAGAAAAAATAATGACTTCTGATTTATTCACGTTGAGCTTTAGGGAGCAAGAGGTGAAGGAGGACAGACACTCTGAGATTCTGGAGAATTCTCTGTAGTCCCAAACACCGCACTTCTCCCTGATGTGTTTTTACCATTAAAAATAAAAATTGGACATAATGAAGGACCTGGAGAGCCGCATAGTTTTCTTCTTACCTGGTTGGACCCATTGTTCTGATCTTTCACTCAGTGCCCAAAGGGCACAAAGTGAAATTTCCGCCTCAAAGAGACCTATGTCTTTGGCACAGGCTCATTGTGTGAATGTTTATCAGAATGGGTAGATTCCCCCTTATAACCTGTAGTAAAAATATGTCCAGGATATAGAAAAGATGCCAAACTTTTACTATGTTTGATAGACAGTTTACAATGGAATCAGACATACATATGGGTCACATGTGATATGGTCTTTCTATTTCTGTATTCCTTATGAATAAGAAGGGATCAAGGCAATAACAGAAATATTGAGAAAATATACTACAAATAATGCAGACTTATGTTATTTCATATGTGTTGCATTACATTTTTTGCTCCAACATAAATATTTTATGTTTGATATTTCTACAGTAGAGAGGAACATAAAGGGGACTACATTTCACCCCACTCTCACTACTTTTCTTGTCTCGTGGCGGCGAAAAATTTATGTTTTTATCAAGGTTAACCCTTTTCTTTCTGCAATGCTTTGATACACCAGATAAATGGATGACATCCTCATTGTCTCGTCATCTGATGTGTCTGGTGTGCCCTCTCTCTTGGACTACTTTAATACTAACCACTGTAATCTTTTTTTTCACCCATAATTTTGCCAGGGATATTATGTGCTTCTTGGACCTAATGATCTCAGTGAACTCTCAAGGAAAAAAGGTAAAACCTCGAATTACTGCAAAGAAACCACATATAACTCCATTTTGAGAATGGATTCATGTTATCCCAGACATGTAAAAAATAATGTCCCTAAAGGTGAAATGTGAAGGGCTAAAGAAGTTGTACAGAAGAGACCAAGTCCATTAAGGAGAGAGGGTAGATATGTGATCGTTTATCAACTAGAGGTTATTCTAAATGGGCACTTAATCGGGCCTCTATATGTGTAGAAAATAAATCTCTCCAGGAATTATTATGAAACGATCGAGAGAAAAAGGAAATATGAAATAAACTTATATTGGTCAACGCAAACAGTGTTAATTTAATTTATCCAAATTAAAGGTATTATTAATAAATATTTGCCGATCCTTGGTAGTAATCCCCAGTTAGATTCCATACTGAATATCTGCAAGTAAGAGACAAAACAGAGCGCAATGGGTCTTATCGTATGGGGAAACTTAATACCCTTAAGATTGTATGTGCTCACCTGGGCCAGTTGCGTAAACTCACAACTGGTGTATGCATTCGTATAGCTGCTACTGGATCCGCACTTCCATGTGCAAAGTGGCATATATACAAATATTCAATAGTGCTCCTACAATCTGCGCTGCTGTTTCAGGAAAAAGGGACCACACGAGGGCTTGATGCAATGGTGTTTATTCCCAACGCGTTTCAGTGCTTCATCATGAAGGTAAAATAAATAGAATTTTGGGGTTCAGCGCACTGAATATAAAAATGGCGTATAAAAATTAATCTATATTCATTAAAAATTAAAACAATATTTTATTGATTTCTCGTGCTGCCATGTACTATATGAAAAACATTAAAAGTGATAAATATGTATCATGAGGATCCATTCAAGGAATATGTCCTATCAGAATTTTCTGTAGGCCTTTTCCTATAGTCCTGGCGTAGGTGCTATGGATTACTTCGTTTGTTTTCTTTTATTATTCTTTTGATAATCCTATAGGAAATGAAATTTAGTGTGTAAGAATAGATATATGAGACCTGCATAAAGGAGATGTCTTTTGAGAAGGTGAGCACGACGGTTGCCTACCTTTCTGATGGATAGGGGTTATTTGTCAGCTGTCGTATTGTTTTCTACGGTTCTCCCAGTATGCGATAGGTTTATACTTAAAATCTGAAACACGAGTGAAAGTATAACTTATAAGGTCTATGGGAGTAGTTTTACACCCTAAATGGTGCAGACATTGCTAGAAAATAAAGTATAAAAACAAAAATATAGCGTTGATACCTGTATACAAAGGGATGTAACCTTCTAATATTCTCCTAGGATCGAGGATGCAGTTCTTAATTCTGAAGATACAGATATCAAACACTATAAGGCACTTGCTGTGTAATCTAATATAACATATAGATTAAATAAACTGTTTTTTTTTTTTTTTTTTTTTTTTTTTTTTTATTTACCAGGGGATCTTAATTAGTAGATCTTTAGAAAGGAGATCCTCCCATGTGTATAAATCTGTGGAAAGAGTGTCAGGACTAATTGTGTGTTTTTTAATTCCTGTGATTCTTCAACATACCGTATATACTCGTGTATAAGCCGAGTTTTTCAGCACAGAAATTGTGCTGAAAAGTGCCCCCCTCGGCTTATACACGAGTCAGTGACGGCTGACTGTGTGGGGCCGGTGTCCGGGGCTGGAGGAGGCAGGGGGAGGCTGTATAGTGAGCGGCCGGTCACGTGGGGCCGCTCATTAGTGCAATGCAATATGCACTGCATCCCCTGTCCATCAGCGGCAGGGGGAGCCGTGCATATTACATAGCACTGTCAGTGCTCTCCCGCCCCCCTGTGGTAGTATACAGCAGCCCCCCCCCTGTGAGTATACAGCAGCCCCCCCGTGGTAGTATACAGCAGCCCCCCGTAGTATATACAGCAGCCCCTCCCCTGTGGTAGTATACAGCAGCCCCCCGTGGTAGTATACAGCAGCCCCCTCTGTGGGTATATACAGCCCCCCCCCCATTGCTGCCGCACACCTGTAAAAAGAAGATCTTTCATACTTATCCTCCTGCTGTCACCGCGCGCATCCTCCGCTCTCCTTCTTGCTTGCACCCGGCGTCCATCCACGTGACCGCGCACAAATAATGACGTCATTATTTGTGCGCGGTCATATGGATGGACGCCGGGGCCCGGGTGCAAGCAAGAAGGAGAGCGGAGGATGCACGCGGTGACAGCAGGAGGATAAGTATGAAAGATCTTCTTTTTACAGGTGTGCGGCAGCAACGGGGGGGGGCTGTATATACCCACAGGGGGGGCTGCTGTATACTACCACGGGGGGGCTGCTGTATACTACCACAGGGGAGGGGCTGCTGTATATACTACGGGGGGGCTACTGTATACTACCACGGGGGGGCTGCTGTATACCCACAGGGGGGGGCTGCTGTATACTACCACAGGGGGAGGCACTGCTGTATACTACCACAGGGAGGGGCTGCTGTATATACCACAGGGGGGGGCTGCTGTATACCCACAGGGGAGGGGCTGCTGTATATACCACAGGTGGAGGCACTGCTGTATACCCACAGGGGGGGGCTGCTGTATACTACCACAGGGGAGGGGCTGCAGTATATACCACAGGGGGAGGCACTGCTGTATACCCACAGGGGGGGCTGCTGTATACTACCACAGGGGAGGGGCTGCTGTATATACCTCTGTGGCTGCTGTATACTACCACAGGGGGAGGCTGCTGTACACTACTACAGGGGGAGACTGCTGTACACTACCACAGGGGGAGACTGCTGTATACTACCACAGGGGGAGACTGCTGTATACTACCACAGGGGGAGACTGCTGTATACTACCACAGGGGGAGACTGCTGTATACTACCACTGGGGAGGCTGCTGTATACTACCACTGGGGAGGCTGCTGTATACTACTACTGGGGCTGCTGTATATACCTCTGTGGCTGCTGTATACTACCACTGGGGAGGCTGCTATACACCACTGGGGGGGACTGTATACCTGTGCTGGGGTCCACCCTCGGCTTATACACGAGTCAATAGGTTTTCCCAGGTTTTGGGGGCAAAAGTAGGGGGTCGGCTTATACACGGGTCGGCTTATACACGAGTATATACGGTAATAGCCTACAGGAAATTGTTGATTAATCTTATGTGGTCTAACCTTTAGAAGGATGCCATATTCATAGTAAAAGCAAAAGGTAGAAAGATTGTTCAAATGTCCTGTGTGGTGCTTTCACCTGAAACTGAAAAAAAAAAAAAAAAGGAGACTTGTTCAGGTTGATTCTATGTAATGTTGTGTATCTGATTAGTATAGGGAACACTGGCTGAAAGAGCTCAATCTGCCTTGGTAGTAATATTTTCAAGAGCTAGCATGCCATTTCATCACTTACCCAGTGCTTCCCCAGGTCTTGTACATGCGGCTGGCTTCAAGTCAGAAGGGAGAGAGCAGGAGCCAGACACGCTGGCCCGCGCTGTGCGGCGGTGTGGCATCTTCTGGGTTGCGGTCTCGGGTTTAGCTACGTCACACTGTCAGCTAATCGTCTGCGTCATCTAGGGTCGGTGCCTAGGGGCTGGACTGCGTCTGACAAGTGCTGTAGGTGCTGTAATGCTGGAGAGGTTGCACAAGTGCGGTCTCTGACCTGACAGATCTGGAGATCGACCAGTTTCAAAGGGAAACGCCCTTCTTCCTCAGAAGAATTTTTAATGAATATAGATTAATTTTTATACGCCGTTTTTATATTCAGTGCGCTGAACCCCAAAATTCTATTTATTTTACGTTAAGGGCGAGTGTCTCAGCCATAGAGGTATTCCTACACGGAGGTCCTCAGGGGTTTCCTAGCAGCACACGGACACTCAGTGGTGTATGAGCACACTACTTCGTGTCCGTCAATACTTTACGGCCAGCTCCAGTGTCATCCTGTACATAATTAACTTCATCATGAAGGAGCTGGGACAGCACCGCAATGCATTGGAAATAATCACCATTGCATCCAGACCTCGTGTGGTGCTTTTTTCCTGAAACAGCAGCACGTATCGTAGGAGCACTATTACTTGGATATTTGTATAGATTCCATACTGAGACCAGGTTGCTTGTTTTCTACTAGTAAAGCACCTACCTTATCTAGAAGTTTTTGTCCTAGTATGGTACATGAGGACAACAACACCACAAGAAATAATACATGGTAAACAACAATCGGATTTCACATATATGGTATTGAAAAAGGCAGTTTGTGTAGATATGTTCAGATGACCAAAGAATTTAATTCGTAGCTTGTAAAAAAAGTTTGTAATTAAACAATTTATTAATTGTACTAGTGACCATGTGATATATGCAATCCATTGTACCATCTGTAATATCACTTTTATAGGTTGTACCACACGAAAATTGAGTTAGTGAATTAACGAACATCTATGTGATTCTAATAATATTAATGCTTTGAATCCCTCTAATGTATCACAACATTTCTTCCAGGTTCATGCCAGTAACCTGGAAAGTTTTAAGTTCTTTTGCATAAAAAGGGTGAAAAACCTAGGAGTGGAGGAGAATTAGCAGGCAGATGCTCAATCGTGAAGCCTATTGGATGTTAATGATGGAGACTTCGCAACCTGGAGGTCTTAACAAAAGAATGGATCTGATATTATACTATTAATATAGATCCAAAATTTTAGAATTCTTAGATAACTATTAGAAATAGTATTGATATTATTGTAAAATTTCCAGTGTGCCACTTTGGTGTTTCTTATGTATGTATATTTGTACGAATTATGTGATCTAAAGGTGGGACTTCCCCTGGGTGTTTAAGTTTCGGGGTTCCCATCAATAATCAGGTTATGATTAAGAAGCTTAGGCTTTGAAACACGTAAACTAGTATCATGGGATTGCCATTCCATACGTCTGTGATGTCCATATTTTAACATTATTATTATTATTTTAAACTAAGTTTTGGAATAAAATCAAGTTTTTAACTGGTATGTGCAGGATTTTTCTCAAGTTGGATTTATCGAAAACATTAGTGCAGCCACAGTCCTTAGTCACACTTTTACTTTTACCATCTAGTTCTTTTGACATAATTCCTATCTGATGAATCTTACACATTTCTTTTATGTTGTCCATAAATCTCAACTTTAGTCTTTTAATGTATTAGAAAGACTGATATATAGTAAACTGCAAAAATTATTAAAAAAGATTTCTTACATTTGGAAAAGACACTGGGCCAAAGAATACTTAATGTTCAATATCTTCTACATTTATTTTCACAAATCTGACTCGTGCAATCTCTGATGTTTTCTTACATTCTCCAGAGACAGGAGAATTGCTTATACTTCTAACATATTTCATGGGGTTGCTAGCAACAAATGGTAGGCTTTAATCAAGATGCCTCGCCTGTATTAAATAAGGAAAAATGTGTAATTTATGTTTACCTGAAAACAGCACTATCCTGTGCATCATAAATATAAATTTGCAATGACATCTTCATTTAACCATTATAATGATCCCATGAAAGACAGAACAATGTGATTGGAGCATAGTTTGTGCTAAACAATCTGTCTCAATTAGGCGGCAGAACACTCCAGATTAAATTATCCTGGTAGTGTCACGTGGCGGTCAGTCCTCTGGTTTCCCCAGAAACAGGAACAATTATTTACTTTTAAACACAAGTCGAAATCTAAGAAATGTAACACTTTATTTATAGAAGATAATTATCCCTGGCGTTTTGCATCTTTTTATAATACGTGACTGAGATATTACAATCGTTTCCATGCAAACAAAACTTACTTTGGATAAATAAAATATAACTTTAGAGATTGATTCATCAATTCTAGAATGGAATAGAATAGAGTACCTAAATAACCTTCAAACTTTTCTATAATCTGTGAAATATTATGCAAATGGTGAATGGCAAAATGCAGGGGAATAAGATTTTCAATGTTTTAGCCCCTTTTCTCCTGAGTTGGGGTCTTTCATCTGGAGCTCAAAAAAATATATATTCAGACTGAACCCCAGATGGTCATTTGGTACAATGAGACAAATGTACATCTGCAACTTTGGATTCCAGTTGGGCCATACTCCAGGAGTTTCTATATTTTAAGCAAGACAGAGTGCAGTAGACCTTACTATTCTGTGTAGCTTAAAATACAGACACCACAGGAAAAGCCAGAGTGCAAAGTTGCATGTTTTTTGTGTGACACTCAGTTTGCCAAATTTAACTCTAGCTATATTGTAAGAATACCTGTATCTCTTGTTTTGGTGCTTTAGATGGAAGTTTCAGAGGGAGTCTGAAATGGAGGCTCAAATGTTGTGTGAATTCAGTCTAAGAATGAAAGTACTTGCACTGGAGCGCCCCGAAAGATCTAACTGTAATATTGAAGAGAGTTGTTGATTAAACACTAGAGTTGTTAACTAAATACTAGGAACATGAGGATTAACAGGTTTAGCCTAAGGTAAATCCATTAGCAACCAAGTGTAGTCACATCTGCTGTTGGCCTTGTTATTATATATTGCTGTTATCATTTTCCTGTCCATGAATCTAAGAGGAGCGTGAAACAACATGTCCCTCCCCCGCCTGTTCTCATGGTGTAACAGCTTGTCCCTCCCTGACTATGTTCATGTAGTACTTCTGCTGGGAGATTCTGTCATTGTTCCTCTCAGCATAGGACTCATCCAGTATACAAATTGGTAGACAGAATGGAGCCAGACGTTTCTGAAATCTTCTCCTTGAAGCCACAAATGTGGGGGAAATAAGTATTTGATCGCTTGCTGATTTTGTAAGTTTGACTGACAAAGATATGAACAGTCTATAATTTTAAGGGTAGGTTAATTTTAACAGTGAGAGATAGAATATCAAAAATAAAATCTAGAAAATTACATTATTTAAATTATATAAATGTATTTGTATTTTGCAGAAAACAATAACTACCGTATATACTCGTGTATAAGCCGAGTTTTTCAGCACAAAAATTGTGCTGAAAAGTGCCCCCCTCGGCTTATACACGAGTCAGTGACGGCATCCCCCCCCCCCCCCGTGGTAGTATATAGCAGCCCGGCCCCCTGTGCTATATACAGGCCCCCCGTTGCTGCAGCCGCACACCTGTAAAAGAAGAGCTTTCATACTTACCCTCCTGTGACCGCGCGCGCATCCCCCGCTCTCCTTCCTGCTTCTACCCGGCGTCCATCCACGTAACCGCGCGCCTATAATGACGTCATAATTTGTGCGCGGTCATATGGATGGACGCCGGGTAGAAGCAGGAAGGAGAGCGGGGGATGCGCGCGCGGTCACAGGAGGGTAAGTATGAAAGCTCTTTTTTTAAAGGTGTGCGGCGGCAGCAACGGGGGGCCTGTATATATCACAGGGGGGCGGGCTGCTGTATACAACCACAGGGGGCCTATATATACCACAGGGGGAGGGCTGCTGTATACTATCACAGGGGGCCTGTATATACCACAGGAGGAGGGCTGCTGTATACTACCACAGGGGGCCTGTATATACCACAGGGGGGAGGCTGCTGTATACTACCACAGGGTGGCCTATATATACCACAGGGGGGGACTGCTGTATACTACCACAGGGGAGACTGCTGTATACTACCACAGGGGAGACTGCTGTATACTACCAGTGGGGAGACTGCTGTATACTATCACTGCGGAGGCTGCTGTATACTACCAATGGGGAGACTGCTGTATTCTACCACTGGGGAGACTGCTGTATACTACCACTGCGGAGGCTGCTCTATACTACCAATGGGGAGGCCTGTATACCACTGGGGGGGGCCTGTATACCTGTGCTGGGGTCCACCCTCGGCTTATACACGAGTCAATAGGTTTTCCCAGGTTGTGGGGGCAAAGTAGGGGAGTCGGCTTATACACGGGTCGGCTTATACATGAGTATATACGGTATTTGATCCCTCTGGAAAATAAGACTTAATACTTAGTGGCAAAACCCTTGTTGACAAGCACAGCAGTCAGATGTTTTTTGTAGTTGATTATGAGGTTTGCGCACATGTCAGGAGGAATTTTGGTTCACTCATCTTTGCAGATCATCTCTAAATCCTTAAGATTTTGAGGCTGTTGTTTGGTAACTGAGAGCTTCAGCACCATAAATGTTTTACAGAATTAAGGTCTGGAGACTCGCTAGGCCACTCCTTAATGTGTTTCTTTTTGAGCCACTCCTTTGTTGCCTTGGCTGTATGTTTTGGATCATCGTCATGCTGGAGGAGGGAAATAGGTTGTCACTCAGGATTTTACGGTACATGGCTCCATGCATTGTCCCATTCATGCTGTGAAGTAGTCCTGTGCCCTTAGCAGAGAAACACCCCAAAACATAACGTTTCCACCACTATTCTTGACTGTGGGGACGGTGTTCTTTGAGTTATAGGCAGCATGTCTCTTTCTTCAAACACAGCAAGTTGAGTTAATGCCAAAGAGCTCAATTTTTGTCTCATCTGACCACAGCACCTTCACTCAATCACTCTCAGAATAACCAAGGTGTTCATTAGCAAACTTCAGAGGAGCCTGCACATGTGCTTTCTTGAGCAGTGGGACATTGCAGTCACCGCAAGATTTTAATCCATTACGGCTTAATGTGTTACCAATGGTTTTCTTGGTGACAGTGGTCCCAGCTGCCTTGAGGTAATTAACAAGTTCCCCCTTGTAGTTTTAGGCTAATCTCTCACCTTCTTCATGGTCCTGCATACCCCATGAGGTGAGATTTTGCATGAAGCCCCAGATCGATGTTGATTGACACTCATGTTGTATTTTTATCATTTTTTTAAATATTGCACCAACACTTGTTTCTTTATCACCCAGCGTTTTTCTTATGGTTTTGTAGCCCATTCCAGCCTTGTGCAGGTCTAGGATCTTTTCCCTGACATCCTTAGAAAGCTCTTTGGTCTTGCCTATGTTGTAGAGTTTAGATTCTGACTGATTAATTGAGTGTGTGGACAGGAGTCTTTTATACAGGTGAAAATTTAAGACAGCTGTCTTTAATGCAGGTAATGAGTTGGTTAGGAGCGTCTAACTGGTCTGTAGAAACCAAAACTCCAAATGGTTGGTAGGGGATCAAATATTTATTTCTCTCTGCAAATGCATTAATACAATTTAGACAATGTGATTTTCTGGATTTTATTTTTGATATTCTCTCTCAAGGTACCTTTACATGCCGCTACAACAGGGTGGAAACAACCAGGTGTTTCACGTGCACGAGCACGCACCAACGGTTGAAAACGGTACCCAATACCGCCTTTACACGCCGCTACAAGGTGCTCTACAGAAGGTTTAATCTACCTCTGGATGCACCGCTGGGTGCCTCAAGTTACCTTCTGTAGAGCACCTTACCTCATTTACACGCCGTAACAGAAGGTAATATGGGAGGACCTGGTGCAGCAGGGACAACACATAGGCGTGCCAGAATTGTGGATTACGAGACGTTCGTACGATGATAGGACAAAGCAATAGCATCATGAGTGGCCAGCCAGCGCAGGAGGCTGACTAATACATGACGCTCGAGCAATTGCGTAGTGTGACTGGTCAGCTCATGAAATATGCCGCCCTATGCATCGACAACCAATCGCAATGCAGGAGCTTCCTCCAATGATCGCTGAAGGGGGGTGGTTTCTCGGAGGCTGTGTCACGCCCCAGGGATTTATCTAGGTGGCGAAAAAACCTTACCCTACCGTATTTAGACGACGTTACCATCGGGTTGAAATCAACCTGTTTTAGAGCACTGCTCTGAAACAGGTGCCGCAAGTGACGGGTGGCAACAACCTACTTTACACGTCGCTACCTCGGGTTAATTTGGCGGTGCAAGATACATTTGTCTCGTAAACCCGGTTATTTCCACCCTGTTGTAGCAGCGTGTAAGGGTACCTTCACTGTTAACATTAATCTACCCTTAACACTATAGACTGTTTAGTTCTTTCTCAGTGGTCAAACTTACAAAATCAGCAAGGGATCAAATATTTATTTCCTCCACTGTATGGACAGTCGTATCTGACAAAACGGGAGCTGCCTGTCACGATTCCTGCATGCAGTGCGTCTCAGACACAATAAGTTATTGCTGTTTTTTGTATCAGGTGTGCTGAGCTGTCAGTAGTTGATTGACAACACAGGCCTACGTTCTGGGTCGGGGACATACTGAGTTGCTCAGGTTTTCCATCTTCCTTGTGATTGCTTTGCTACTTTACTGAACAACCTCTCCCAGAACTTTACCAGTTGTACATTCTACCTGAAGTGCTGGGTGGCCTGCATTCATGTGTCTGTTCAGATCTTTATTATCTGACCCTGGACTGCTGCTTGATTTCTCTTTTGTAAACTCCCTGTACTTGTTGGGATCTATTGGTATTTTGACCCCTGAACCATGACCAGAAAACACCTCTATTGACTCCCTGAATCCTTTTCATGTTCTCCTGGAATCCTGACTCTAGGCCTTTCCATGACCACATCTCTGTCTACTCTTTGAATACTACAAGCTCTACTGGAATCTGACTCTGGATTGGGCTGCCTTCACATAACATTTTTTTTCCTGTCTGTGAGATCCTACAAAATTGGACACAAATCGGATCCCACAAAATCGGATGGCAATTAGTCCAAATCCGATCAGATCTGACCCCCATAGGATAACATGGGGTCCAAATCGGATCCATGGCTGTCCGTTTTACAACGGACAGCCACGAATCCAACAAAATCGTGATGTGAAAGCAACCTTACCTGTCTTCTCTGTTGTCTATACAACATAATACTGTATATAACAGAATGTTAGTAGAATGTGTCATACCTTACCTATTAGTAGTGTGTAGTGTCAAATTTCCCATATCTATTAGTAGTGACTAGACTCACACTGCTGTTTTTTTTTTCCATTATGGATCACAGAGGGTGAGGATGTGGCTTTTAAATTATCACAAATTGGTAAATAGCATAAATAATGGTGAAATATTTTTTCTGCATACACATTTTCAGCATTGAAAACATTTCAAATGATTTTCAAAGCTTAAGCTACTGATGACTTTGGATAGGTCAAAAATATCATATCTGAAGGGGTCTGATCTCTGGCATCCGATGGTCAGGTGTTTTTAGATTCAACAGTAGTGGGCTGTAGACAGTGAATGGAGGAAGTGTACATTTTAACCTATTGACCATGATTGGAGCCACTCTGTTTTACTACATTCATTATTTCATTATTTATACAGTATGTGATCTCCATTGGAGCTGACAAAAGTTGATCATTGTAGATAAATGGTGTTGACCATATAATCACATATCCATGACCTATTTTGGAGTATAGGTCATCAATATCTTAAGCCCTTTAAAAGGATTTTCCTACAAATAAAATTAAATTTAAAATTCATTTAATCAATAGATCTTAAGGCTCCGTCACACACGTCAAAGTCTGAGCGATCCGATCAACGATTCAACTTGACCTAGATCACTTGAACGATGTTAAATGAACGCTAGTGAATTGCCACACGTACAGATATCTTCAATGACCCAGCAACGATTCCGTGACAAGCGAACAATTCTTGCGGTCATTTGATCGCCTACGTCCTTCAGTTCTGAATAGTTGAAGTCGTTAACAACATCTTTATCAAGTTGTCACACACACCGATGCTGCAGGTTTGTTGGACAATCATCGTTTGGTTTGAGGTCTGGTTCAAAAATCTCCCAAAAAAAAACAAGAACTTAAAATACAAATATATGTTGCATAACATTGGTGAATGAAGTTGTGCTATTAGAGTCATATTTAATATTTTGTGTGACTTTCATGAGCTTGAAGTACTGCATGCATGCGGTTCAACAATAATTCATACAATTTATTAATGAAGTCATCAGGAATAGCAAAGAATGCAGTCTTACATGCCTCCCAGAGTTAATCTAGATTTTTTGGTTTTGTCTTCCAAGCTTCCTCTTTCATCCTACCCCAAACAAGCTCAATTATGTTCATGTCTGGTGAGACTGAGCTGGCTAGTCCTTGAGCACCTTGATCTTTTTTGCCTGGAGGAACTTTGTTGTAGGGATGGATGTATGAGATGGAGCACCATCCTGCTGCAGAATTTGACCCCTTTTATGATTTGGAATATAAGAGGTAGTTAATACTTCTTGATATTTTAGGCTGTTGATATTGCCTTCCACCTTGCAAATGTTTTGCACACCCCCATACTGAATGTTACCCCAGTGCTGGCGTCTGGGCACTGATTCGACCATGGAGGCCATTTCGAGGTAGAATCCTACAAACTAATCTAGTTGACACAGGGATTTGATGTTACCAGGCCTGTTGGAGCTCTGCTGCAGTGGAAAAGGGGCTTGCTTTGGATTTTCTAACCAACAAATGTTCCTCCTGAGCAGTTGTCTTGCGGGGTCTGCCAGACCTGGGCTTGTCAAACACATCTCCAGTCTCTTCAAATCTTTTTTTAATTCTTTGTACTTGACGCTGAGACACATTAAAAGTGCCAGCCACATCTGCAGTGGATCTGGTCTTCAGCCTCTTGATAATCAAGGCTTTGGTCGCAGGGTGGATTTTTGGCATGTTGTCAGAGCTCAAGTTGCAGTTCAAGTGAAGGTCTGGGATGCTGGGTTTCTTTTTAGACACACCCACTAATTAACCGGTCTTTTACGGAGCACAGGTGAGGATGTAAACTAGGATTGGGTGTATTATATGACCAGGCAACAAAACTTTTCTCTTGCCAAATTCTGACCATTCTGTGTTCATTAAATTATCAATATTTCAGCATTGATGGCAATTTATTTTCTTAACCTAAACCGAATTTCGGAGGGTTTCAGCTTTCAAAAGAGTTGTTTATAAAACTAATGGATGAATTTAATGTGAGGTTATAAGCTTTTAATTACATAACATGGATAAACGACATAACTTTTGTCAGGTAGTGTAGATGATGAACGATGGAGACTACAGTCATATGAAAAAGTTTGGGCACCCCTCTTAATCTTACTCATTTTTTTTTGTTTAAAATTGTGTTTTTGCAACAGCTATTTCAGTGTGATTTATGTAATAACTGATGGACACAGTAATATTTCAGGATTGAAATGAGGTTTATTGCAAAAACCAAAAATGTGAAATATGCATTATTTCAAAATTTGACAGGTGCAAAAGTATGGGCACCCTTCTGATTTTCATGATTTGAATACTCCTAACTACATTTTACTGACTTACTGAAGTACTAAATTGGTTTGGTAACCTCATTGAGCTTTGTACTTCATAAACCCGGTGTATCCAATCATGAGAAAAGCTATTTCAGGTGTCCACCTGCAAGTTGTTCTTCTATTTGCATCTTCTCTGAGGAGTGGCATCATGGGTTCCACAAAACAGCTCTCAAATGATCTTAAAAAAAAGATTGTTCAACATAGTTGTTCAGGGGAAGGATACAAAAAGTGTGTGCATCCCTGTGCATCGGTCAACAATACAGCGCACACTTCACAAGGAGAAGCTGTATGGAAGAGTGATGTGAAAGAAGCCGTTTCTGCATGCACACCACAAACAGAATCACCTGAGGTATGCAAAAGCACATTTGGACAAGCCAGTTTCATTTTGGAAGAAGGTCCTGTGGACTGATGAAACAAAGATTGAGTTGTTTGGTCATAAAACAAGGCATTATGCATGGCGCCACAAAAACACAGCATTCCAAGAGAAACACTTGCTACCCACTGTCAAATTTGGGGGAGGGTCCATCATTCTTTGAGGCTGTGTGGCCAATGACGGCACCAGGAATCTTGTTAAAGTTGAGGTTGCATGGATTCCACTCAGTATCAGCAGATTCTTGAGAATAATGTTCAAGAATCAGTGTCAAAGTTGAGGTTACGCCGGGGATGGATCTTTCAGCAAGACAATGATCCAAAACACCGCTCCAAATCTACTCAGGCATTCATGCAGAGGAATCCAATTTTAAACAAAAAAAAAATGAGTAACATTAAGAGGGGTGCCCAAACTTTTTCATATGACAGTACGTCAAGCAGTCTAGATTCACAGAATATATAATGGAGGTTCTTTGACTTCTGATATGTTTGATAAAAATAACAGTGCTGAAATATGCATCATTCTTGCTGTCAAAATTCTTGCTCCAATGAAGGAAAATGGCAAATGTGAACACAGCCATAGGAATAAATATATTATGCAGTAGTATTTGTTGCTAAATCATAGTAATTAAATGACTACTTTCACTTAAATGCTAATTGAAATCTGGAATATTTTGCACATTACTCCATATAATGAAATATTCCTGATGCAATGGTTTTGTTAGTGACAAAACATATTACATCTTAATGTCAGCCATGCTTGAAGTCATTGTCAAGGTCACTAGCCGCATGATTTCTCTGCACCAGTATTCGTGACAGAACTATAACTATGACATTCCATATATTCACAAGACTTTTCCCTGGTGTCCTGGATATGGTACTTTATTATCTACAGCATGGCAGAACTGTACATTTCTGTCAGTTCAGCTCTTCTTCAACAGAATCAGGCAGTCAGTTATTGCTTCTATGGGAACAAATAGTTGCTATGAAGATGCATTATGGATGGAAAGTGCATATTATTTCTCAATAAGCACATATGCATATGCACAGATGGAACAGGAGACTAAAATATACATTCACTTCTGTATCCTCAGTTTTTTAAAGACGTTTTTGATGTAAGTTAGGCCCCTTTCACATCTAATGCAGGGCTGCGTTTTGCTTCATTTGCATTTTTATGTGGTTTTACCGCTAAAAACGCTCCAAAACGCATGCGTTTTTGCTCCCACTGATTTTAATGGAAACGCATGTAAAAACACATGCAAAAATGCATGTGCATTTACAAAAACGCATGCGTTTTTGCAAACGCAGACCAAAACATTGCTTGTGGCGTTTTGGTCTGCTTTTGCAAAAACGCATGCGTTTTGCTTTTTTGAAAATGCACATGCGTTTTTGCATGCGTTTCCATTAAAATCAATGGGGGCAAAAACGTATGCGGTTTGATGCGTTTTTAGCGGTAAAAATGCATAGAAACGCAAATGAAGCAAAACACAGCCCTGCATTAGGGGCCTTATAGAAAATTTGGATTTTTTTTATCAAGTAGGCCTTGTTCACACATACCAATCCGTTTTTTTAGCCCTTAGAAAAATGCATCCATTTTTCTAAGGGTGCCACTAGTGTCCTCTGATGTCCTGGACGTTTTTGGAACTTTTGGGACTTAGTAATTTTTTCACCAAAAGGGCATGCAAAAATGCATGCGTTAACACATGGTGCCAATATGTGCCATGCAAAAATGCATGCGTTTCCCATAGGGCCCCATGTTAAAAAAACGCATGCGTTTTTTTACAGGACCCCCAAACATGCTGCAAGCAGCATTTTTGGGAGCATTAAAACAACGCATGCGTTTTTAAAAAAAAACGCACACACATATGCGTTTTTGGACTTTGAAAAAGAAAAATCCTAAATGTTTCCAAAAACGGATTTAAGGCAAAAACGGATGGTATGTGTGAACAAGGCCTTACCTGCAGTTTCATAATGATTCATGGGAAAGCAGCTTTCTTGCCTATAAGATAGTATTAACATACAGAATGGGTCAAAATTTTGGACACACCAATTCATGAATATGTTTTTATTGTTTTTATTGTAATGTGCATGTTGTAGATTCATACTGAATGCAGCAAACCCATGATCAAACACATGGAAACAAGGAGGTTCTTTACACTTATGAAACAAACCGGTGTTAAACCTTAAGGGCCCGTTACATGCTTCATTGTCTCAGCGATCCGACCAACAATCCGACTTGACCTGGATCGCTTGAACGAAGTTCATTGATCGCTGGTGAGGGGTCACACGTACAGATATCGTGAACAACGCAGCAATGATTTTGCGACAAGCAAACAATATTAGCAGTCGTTTGGATGCCTATGTTCCTCAGTTCTGAATAGGCGAAGTTGTAAACGACATCATTATCAAGGTGTCACACACGCCGATGCTGCAGGTTGAACGGACGACCAATGACTGATTTATGGTCCTGTTCATAAACCTGCGATCAATGATCAGCCGACTTATCGTTGGTTGTATCTAAGTGTCACACGCAACAACGTTGTAATGACGTTGTTGCACCGCCCCAAAAGCCGTGACGTTTTAACGATATTATTCACGATATCGTAGCGTCTAGCGGTCCCTTTAGACTCCTTAAAGTACCTCCCTCTTATTCTGATGACAGCTTTACACTACCTTGGCAGTCTATTAAGCAGTTTTGTTAGACAGTCACCTGGAATGGCTGTCCGACAGTCTTAAAGTTGCTGCCACTGGTGCTGGGCTTTTGTTGGCTGCTTTGCCTTGATGTTGCGGTCCAACTCATCCTAAAGCATCTCAATTATGTTATTGTTGAGACCATGCCATCTGAGGCAGCATGCTATTTCTCTTCTTGGTCACGTAGTCCTTATATTGCCAGGAGGTGTTTTGGGTCATTGTCTTGTTATGATCCAACATAGTTTTCTATTGAACAGTCCTATTGACGTGCATTTGATGGATTGCTACATCAATTCTACATAGGTTTTACATAGTTTTTATTTATTGTTTTAGATAGGGTATTTATAAGGTTTAAATTTATGTTATTTAAATAGAAAAAATTTAAATTGTTAGAATTTTTAGCTAATAAAATATAAATAGAAATAGGAATTTAAAAAAAAGGCATGTGCCCAACATAGACAGTCTTCTCATAGGACCGATACATAGGGGAATTTGATCTTGGTTTATTCTAGGAAGGTTTCATACTTCAGTAACATGATCAGATTGGGATAATATACTAGTGAAATAGAATGTGTGGTGTCCGACACATTCTTTTGTTTTTGAGTTTGAGTTTGCAGTGGTCCGATGTCAAAATATTTCAGCCTATATTTTTAAATTTTATTTTCATTTATTATATGGATTGGTTAGTGATGTTTGTAGCATAATCAATTTTCCTTCAGGATTATATTCATTTATATATTCGTAGTATATACAGATTTCAACTCTGTCGTCAGTGAATCCACCCCTGGTATGTCATGAACATGTAGTCAATTACTATTGGCTTTTGTGTGTATATAGCCATGAGATTTGTATCTTGCTGGTCTGTATTATGGTGTATTCCTGAAGAAGAGCCTGGGACGCCTTGAAACGCGTTGAAATAAACACCGCTTCCACCTAGATTTTGGGCTATCTTCACTTTTATACAGCAGCGCGGATCGTATTTATCTTCCATCTTTGGGATCCTTGGCAATATAACTATTTTGGGTAAGCATGCTTTGAAGTTGGAATGCATTACCTGAAAAGGTGTTCCACACCATTACACCTTCCTTTCCATGCTTCACAAGGGGCGCAATCTGCTCACCAAAAATATCAAATTTTGACTCATCAGACAAGGTATAGATTTCCTCGGATCTAATGTCCAGGATTTTTTATTTTTGATCCAAGCAAATCTATTCTTCTTGTTTGGGGTCTTCAGTGTTG
This sequence comes from Allobates femoralis, assembly GCA_033576535.1. Lineage (NCBI taxonomy): Eukaryota > Metazoa > Chordata > Amphibia > Anura > Aromobatidae > Allobates > Allobates femoralis. The sequence continues at coordinate 172,096,826 of JARQOC010000003.1, forward strand.
AATTTTTTTGCAGCAATTTGACTAATTTGATACTTTCTTTCAGTATCCTCTGGACAATTCATATTGAAATGTGTCTTCTACTTTATGTCTGTGCATCATGTATGAATACTTATCTGTGGTGCTGTCAAATTGCAAATTCTGAGGCTGGTTTCTCAGTTTGAAGGAGCTTCTTGGTGCTGTCCTTATAACAGTCAATTTCATCACAGCAAACGATGGTTTTCATGGTTGCACTTGAAGATACCTTCAAGGTTCTAAGCATTTTGTTTGATTGGTTGTTACTGTGCTCTGTCTTACAGCTGTTGCGGAATTGGGCTTAACACTGTATAGATCTGTGGACCAGCGCTGTCTATGTGAAACACACCTATTGACTGCACACTTTCTGAAGGCCAAAGATTCAGCAAATAAACTCTTGTTCATTGGAAACCATTCCAGGTGACCTCTTGATGGATTAATTTGCTTCTTGCCAAGGGTGTGTAAAGCTGTAATTGAGTAAAAGAGGGTATACTTTGTGAACAGTAAGGTTTAACACATATTCTAATTTGATTCTCACATGTTTCTTCACTACTTGTGTCCATATATTTTAATTAGGCATCGGCAATATTAAAAGAGGACTCATCACCAGGTCAAAACAGTTTTCCGGATAATTTTTTGTATTCTATATCAGCTGCTTCCATATATATTTATTGTTCATTTTTATAATCTTTACCAAGAGAGTGTTACTCACAGGATTTTCTGGTGGTGGGACATCAGACAACTCAACATTATTTCCTTGGAAGCGATGCCTTCTAGTATAAACCATATATAGTGGATTAAACCCTGCCAATCCCCAAAAAATAAAATGAATAAAAAAAATGAGAATAATCAGATGAAATAAAATAAGAGAAAAAATGGCCCCTTGTAATCAAGTAATAGGTCCTCTTTAATATCTATATTTCACATGTTAAAATGCATTTGCTTAAAGAGTAAAAATACATAGGAAAGCTATTACACCATTGACAACTAAAATAGCACAAAAATACAAAAATGACATCATGACGTTTATGGATTTCAAATAAAGTAGATTTCTATATGAATGTAGCCTATAGTTCTATTCAATCCTTGTACACCATTTCTGTATGACACCATACTGCGTCTTAACCATTCTCTGTACATCACACTTCTTTGGAAGAATATAACCAAAATACGGCATGTTTTGGAATATGTTTAATGCAACAACTCCATTCCTGTATATGTAAGTGTTCTATTGCTACGGTAGGTTTGTGTATTGTCTATAAAGTTAGATAAAAAAAAAACACTCCCAGAGGCTCACACTCAGGAAAGACCATGAGACTGTACCCAGTTTCCGGAGTCTGTGCATGAGAGAAGCAGCCTGCTGATGCTGCACAGAGACACTTAAGATATGTATATTCCTGATTCCACAAAGTCTATCATATCTGTACCTGTTTATAGCTAATTAAAGCTCTGTTCTGTTGTCAACACACTTGAGAGTATCCTGAATGATCTGCTGCCAACAGCATGCAACACCCTGTGAGCCTCTATATAAATCAAACTCAAAGGTTTTTGATATGACCATGTGCATGAAACCCTATTGAGATTGTTAGACACTACATTTTATACATAATATTAACATTATGATTGACAGCTAAACATCTGATAGCTTTGAGGTATCACTCTACTACCTTATATTAATGTGTTATATTTTATAATACAAAAGAAAAACACTAAATTCAGTATGGAGATTTGTTGAACAGTGTGTTGAACTTTCAGTATGTGGTGCTGTGATGGAAGGTCAGTATAAGACTAATTGAAACTTGTAATTTCTGAATTGAGAAACTGGGACATAAGCCAGTGAGGAAGCCTGAGCCAATCCCATTTTAATTACACTGGCAAATTTCATTCTCGAATCTAATGTTTGTGCACTAATGATAAGATTGCACAATATTGATTTAATTCTCTTTAACAAAAGGTTGATCCTATATGAAAATACAAAGCCGACAGAAAGCAAGGTTGGAAAATGTTGATATTTAGCTACACACTGTACAGATATTTTTAATAGAAAATTAACAGGCGCACACAGTGACTAAGAAGTTAGTGCTGTTCCTATGAAGTTTTGGAGTCCTGGATTCAAATATCACAAAGGACATCATTTGCTTTGGTGTTCTCCAAAAGACGTATTAATAGGGAACTTTCATTGTTAGCAAAGGTTCAGTACTATTATTGTCTGTAAAATAGATTTAAAATGTCAAATGATTGGAATATTGGAGAATTGATCAGGAGCTATTGGAATCTTTGATTGAAGTTTTTAATACATCCTATCAAGTGGGCCAGACTTCACAATCTATGTCTCAGGGTATTATTTCATTGATTCTGAAGAAAGGGAAAGATGTAATAGAATTTAAATCAAACAGATCAATTACTTTCTTTACCCCTTTTTTCTTTTTTTTTCTTTTTGATTTTTCCTCCCCTTGTTCCAAGAGCCATAACTTTTTTTTCTTTTGACATGGCCATGTGAGAGCTCGTTTTAGAATGAGTTGAACTTTTGAATGACACCATTATATCATGTGAAATAAACGCAAACCCACAAATCTACTTTATTTGAAATAAAAAACAAAGACACCCTCTTTCATCAATTTATTAACCCCCCCCAATAAAACGAAGTTCCGACATAATCCCACATGATGTCCCATGATGATCCTCGGCTCTGCTATCTCCGGAGGCTGTGGTGAGCAGTGACATTAGAACTGCAGTCTCCAGATCATACCGACAGCATCATGGGAAAGCGGCTTTGAGAGAGGTGACATCAGTGAGGACACTGAAGTTCACAGCTTAGAGGTTCTCCCGGTACCATCTATGACCGCTGGTGAACGCACTGCCGGATGCTGAACTGCTCTGCCGCAGTGTCACACAGTCCAACAATGCCTTCAGTGTGTTCCTGGGGTGTGGTGAACAGTCACGCTTTCTAATGTCAACGCTCACGTTAGCATCTGAATGCAGCGGAGACAAGGATCATTGTGGGATGTCGTGTTGATTTTGTTGGAACTTCAGCTTTGTTTTGGGGAATTAATAAATTGGTGAAAAAGTGTGTGTGTGTTTTTATTCTAAATAAAGATTTTTCTGGAATTGGGCTTATTCTTTTGACTTATAGCTGTGATGGTCAACTTTTTGAGCTCAGTGTGTCAAAATTCACCGAAAAACTAGTATAACTTGCGTGATGTGTCACTTCTAGAAAAACCTATAATTTTCTGATATTTGTAGCTGTAATACCATATACAGTTGTGGCTAAAAGTATTGACACCCCTGCAATTCTGTCAGATAATACTCAGTTTCTTTCTGAAAATGATTGCAATCACAAATTCTTTGGTATTATTATCTTCATTTAATTTGTCTTCAATGAAAAAAACACAAAAGAGAATGAAGCAAAAAGCAAAACATTGATCATTTCACACAAAACTCCAAAAATGGGCCAGACAAAAGTATTGGCACCCTCAGCCTAATACTTGGTTGCATAACCTTTAGCCAAAATAATCAGATAGCCAGATCAACCACTTCTGGTAACTATCAATGAGTTTCTTACAATGCTCTGCTGGAATTTTAGACCATTCTTCTTTGGCAAACTGCTCCAGGTCCCTGATATTTGAAGGGTGCCTTCTCCAAACTGCCATTTTTAGATCTCTCCACAGGTGTTCTATGGGATTCAGGTCTGGACTCATTGCTGGCCACCTTAGAAGTCTCCAGTGCTTTCTCTCAAACCATTTTCTAGTGCTTTTTGAAGTGTGTTTTGGGTCATTGTCCTGCTGGAAGACCCATGACCTCTGAGGGAGACCCAGCTTTCTCACACTGGGCCCTAAATTATGCTGCAAAATTTGTTGGTAGTCTTCAGACTTCATAATGCCATGCACACGGTCAAGCAGTCCAGTGCCAGAGGCAGCAAAGCAACCCCAAAACATCAGGGAACCTCCGCCATGTTTGACTGTAGGGACTGTGTTCTTTTCTTTGAATGCCTCTTTTTTTCTCCTGTAAACTCTATGTTGATGCCTTTGCCCAAAAAGCTCTACTTTTGTGTCATCTGACCAGAGAACATTCTTCCAAAACGTTTTAGGCTTTCTCAGGTAAGTTTTGGCAAACTCCAGCCTGGCTTTTTTATGTCTCGGGGTAAGAAGTGGGGTCTTCCTGGGTATCCTACCATACAGTCCCTTTTCATTCAGACGCCGATGGATAGTACGGGTTGACAGTGTTGTACCCTCGGACTGTAGGGCAGCTTGAACTTGTTTGGATGTTAGTCGAGGTTCTTTATTCACCATCCATACAATCTTGTGTTGAAATCTCTCGTCAATTTTTTTTTCCGTCCACATCTAGGGAGGTTAGCCACAGTGCCATGGGCTTTAAACTTCTTGATGACACTGCGCACGGTAGACACAGGAACATTCAGGTTTTTGGAGATGGACTTGTAGCCTTGAGATTGCTCATGCTTCCTCACAATTTGGTTTCACAAGTCCTCAGACTGTTCTTTGGTCTTCTTTCTTTTCTCCATGCTCAATGTGGTACACACAAGGACACATGACAGAGGTTGAGTCAACTTTAATCCATGTCAACTGGCTGCAAATGTGATTTAGTTATTGCCAACACCTGTTAGGTGCCACAGGTAAGTTACAGGTGCTGATAATTACACAAATTAGAGAAGCATCACATGATTTTTCTAAGAGTGCCAATACTTTTGTCCACCCCTTTTTTATGTTTGGTGTGGAATTATATCCAATTTGGCTTTAGGACAATTCTTTTTGTGTTTTTTCATTGAAGACAAATTAAATGAAGAAAATAATACCAAAGAATTTGTGATTGCAATCATTTTCAGAAAGAAACTGAGTATTATCTGACAGAATTGCAGGGGTGTCAATACTTTTGGCCACAACTGTATATATATTATGCTGGATATAGCCCCATCCTGGTACATTACCCTCCAATCCTGGATATCGCACCCATTCTGGTATATAATCCCTTGTCCTGGATATATCCCCCACCTATCTGGGTACCTTACCCCACCATAGTGGTATATAGCCCCTCATGCTGGATATAGCCCTCATACTGATATATACTGGGATATAGCACCCCCCATCCTGGCAGATTACTCCCCCATCCTGGATATGGCCCTCATTCTGGTATATAGCCCCTTATTCTGGATATAGCCCCCAGACTGGGATTTAGCAACCTCCTCATCCTGGTACATTACCTCCCATCCTAGATATGGTCCCCACTGGTATATAGTCACTCTATCCTGAATATAGTCCCCACACTGGGATATAGCAACCCCCCATCCTGGTACATTACCCCCCATCCTGTATATGGCCCCCTTTCTGGTATGTAGCCCATTATGCTGGATATATTCCCCATCCTGGTATATTAACCCCATCCTGGATATGGCCCCCATTCTGGTATATAGCCCCTTATGCTGGATATAGCCCCCATCCTGGTACATTAACCTCTATCCCGGATATGGCCCCTATTCTGGTATATAGCATCTTATATAGCCCACACTGGGATATACCACCCCCCATCCTGATACATTAGCCCCCATCCTGGATATTGCCTCCACTGGTATATATCCACTCTATCCTGAAAATAGTCCCCACACTGGGATATAGCAACCCCCCATCCTGGTATATTACCCCCCCCATCCAGTATATGGCCCCCTTTCTGGTATATAGCCCATTATGCTGGATATATCCCCCATCCTGGTATATTAACCCCATCCTGGATATGGCCCCCATTCTGGTATATAGCGCCTTATGCTAGATATAGCCCCCATCCTGGTACATTAACCTCTATCCTGGATATGGCCCCTATTCTGGTATATAGCATCTTATATAGCCCACACTGGGATATACCACCCCCCATCCTGGTACATTACCCCCCATCCTGGATATGGCCCCCATTGTGGTATATAGCCCCTTATCCTGGACATAGCCCCTATGCTGGGATATAGCACCCTTCATCCTGGTATATAGCCCCCATGCTGGAATATAGCACACCCATCCTGGATATAGCCCCTTATACTGGATATGGCCCCCATTCTGGTACATTACCCCCATCCTGTATATGGCACCCATTCTGGTATATAGCCCATTATGCTGGATACATCCTCCATCCTGGTATATTAACCCCATCGTGGATATGGCCCTCATTCTGGTATATACAGTTGCCCCTTATGCTGGATATAGCCCCCATCCTGGTACATTAACCTCTATCCTGGATATGGCCCCTATTCTGGTATACAGCCCCTTATCCTGGATATAGCCCACACTGGGATATACCACCCCCAATCCTGGTACATTACCCCCCCATCTTAAATATAGCCCCCATTTTGGTATATGGCCCCTTATCCTGGACATAGCCCTCATACTAGGATATAGCACCCCTATCTTTGTACATTATCCCTCATCATCCTGGATATGCCCACACTGGGATATACCACCCCCAATCCTGGAACATTACCCCCCATCTTAAATATGGCCCCCTTTGTGGTATATAGCCCCTTATCCTGGACATAGCCCCTATGCTGGGATATAGCACCCTTCATCCTGGTATATAGCCCTCATACTGGGATATAGCACCCCCATCCTGGATATGGCCCCTATCCTAGTGCACACACAAAAATAATAAACATTGTAACTCACCTATCCCTTGTTCCTCTTTATGCTCAAAGTGTTAACAGCCTGCCGCTGACAACATAATTAGCTCTGCTGCATTACCATGCCGCACTTGTCTCGCCTTCGGATGCTGAGCTGGCTCTGTGATTGCATGCAGTCAGTGTCAATCACAGCGTCAGCATCCGGAGGCACGATGCTGACACTTTTATTGCCATCTTCATTATGTGCTGCCCTTGTCTCACCTCCGGATGCTGACACTATGATTGATACTGACTGCATGCAAACACAGTGTCAGGTCAGCATCCGAAGGTGGGACAATGGCGGCACGGTAATGCATCAGAGCTAATTATGTTGTCAGCGGCAGGTGGAGGGGGCAACTGCACCATGACACGCATTTAAGCAGAACGCCTCGACGTGTCACTGCTGACATGCGTGTCATAGGTTAGCCATCACTAACTTATAGGATTATTAATGGGGATGTCTCATAGACACCTTTTCATTACTCAACCAATATTTGATGGCAGCTATGATTTTTCATAAATCATAGCTGTTATTAATCGTATATATTACCCCAATTACCACTGACCAGGGCAATTAGGAAAAGCAGGGTAAAGCACCAGAATTGGCACATTTACTGTGATGTACCAAAGTCCATGGTTACCAGCCCATCCTAGCCAAAAAATATCAGCCCACAGCCACCCTAGAATCAGTGCATTACAATAGATGCGCCAATCATTGTGTTTTACCCAGATTTTCCCGATTGCCCTGGTGCAGTGGTTAATAACAGCTGTGATTTAAGAAAAACTAGCTCTGGATTAGTAAATTAGAAGTGTCTATGATATACCCCCATTACTAATCCTGTAAGTCAAAAGAAATAAACATAAGCCAGGAAAAAACCTTTATGTGAAATTAAAAAAAATATCCACGCTATTTCACCGATTTATTAACCCTTAAAACAAACCCAACGTCCCAACATAATCTGTATGACTGCTCACCTTGGCACCCAGGAAACATTGTTAGCACCATGAGAGCCAGAGCTGAAAGCAATGATGTCAGTGAGGTCACTGGAGTTCACAGCTAAGAGCTTCCCATGGTACCATTTGTGACTACCTTTGAATTAACTGTAGTCTGCTCTGCCGCGGTGACCCACAGTTCGACAGTCCAGCAGTGAGTTTACCGGCTGTCACAAATGGTACTGTGGGAATCACTTAGATGTGAGCTCTGGTGACCTCATTGACATCACCGCTCGCACAGCTACACTCTTACGGTGCCGTCAGTGTGTTTTGGAGGCTGCAGTGAATGGTCACACTATCTAATGTCACCACCCACTGCAGACTCAGGATGTAGCAGAGCAGAGGATTGTCGTGGGACATTATGTGGATTACATCAGAACTGAAGGGGTACTTGGGGGTTAATAAATTGGTAAAAGAGGGTGCATCTCTTTTTCATTTAAAATATAGGATTTTTCTGTGTTTATTGTTTTGACTTAGAGGATTATTAATAGAGGTGTTTCATAGACACCTCTTAAATTACAGCTGCCATCAAATCTTGAATGAGTAATTCTCATAAATCACAGTTGTCATTTATCTCATAAATTACTCCGATTGCCACTGCACCAGAGCAATTGGGATGAGCCAGGTAAAGCTCCAGATTTAGTATATCTAATGTCATGTGCCAATTCTGGGGCAGCTATGGGTTGATATTCCTTGGCTGGGATGGATCAGTAACCATGGACCTTCCCAGTCTGATAATACCAGCTTGTTGCTGTCTGATTTATCTACCCTGGATATCAAAACTGGAGTAAACCTCATTCAATTTCTGATAAGCAGCTCAGATAAAGCAGACAGAAGTGATTTGATATTAACAGAGTGAGAAGTGCAATGGATATTTGAACCTTGCCATTCTGACATGAGTCCTTCAGTAGTGGCTTTACCTTAGCAGGTAACTAAAGTAGGGCAGGACTCCACATCACTTTTTCTTTATTTATTTTTACACTACACAGACAGCAGACTGACTGCAACCAATCACAGACTCCGACACAGTAAGTGGAGGGCATGTATAGCGGTCTGACTGCAAGCAATCACAGTCGCTGTCACAGAGGAAGGGCGTGGAAAGCAGTAAATATTTATGAGGTCTTATGAGCCCGGAAACAGTCTGACAGCAGTCTTATCTGCTGGGGAAACATAGTATGCATAATTGTCCTACTTTAACCCCCTTTCTGCTTCCTTTCGCAGTGCCCTAGCTCTTTCTACCACCATTTTACAGCACTTACGTTTACGTCCTCATTGACATATATGAGCTTCGTGATCAAGTTTGGGTCATATCTAGGTCTCAACCCATATTTTTGTTTAATGTCCAGCTGAATCCAGTGGACCTGAGCATCTGATTATCTTTAGCCTTCGGTAGCTGAGGATCGGATAGCAGAACTGACAGAGACCACTAGTTCCTTTTTAACAAAAGTTCTTTACTCATCAGTTTCCACAGTTTTTTAAAAATATAAATCTGAAAACTGTGACATGCATTTGTATTCAGCCCCCCTGAGTCAATGCTTTGCAGGACCACCATTCACTGTAACTACTGCTGAAAGTCCTTTGGAGTAGGACTACCAGATTTGCACATCTAGAGGCTGAATTTTTTTCAATAGCTCTAGTTCAGTGAGATTGGATTGAAAGCACTTGTGAACATCATTTTTCAAGTCACAGATTCTCAAAGGGATTTATAGCTGAACTTTGAATATGCTTTGATTTAATGTATTCCATTGTAGCTCTGGCAGTATGTTTAGGGTTGGTGTCTGCTGGAAGGTGACCTACACCCCAGTCTCAAGTCTTTTGCAGCCTCTTACAGATTCTCCTCCAGGATTGTCCTGTATTTAGCTCTAAATAATTTTCCCATCAATTCTGACCACCTGTAGAAGAAAAGCACCTCCAAAGCATGATGCTGTCATCCCCATGTTTCATGGTGGAAATTGTGTTCTCAGGGTTGTTTGCATTTAGCCCACAAAGTTTTACTTTGGTCTCACCTTACCAAAGCACCTTCTTTCACATGGTGGCTATGTCCCTTACATCGCTTTTTGTAAACTACAGTCAGGACTATTCATGGCTTGCTTTCAAAAACAGCTTTCTTCTTGCCAATACCTTCTTCAGGTATACACCCAATAGTTGTCCTGTAGACAGATTCTACCGCCTGAGATAAGGATCTATACCCCATCTCCAGGGTGACCATGGACCTTTTGGCTGCTTCTTTAATAAGTGCTCTCCTTCCAGGGTATGTCAATACCCTGTATTGTATATATGTAAAGTGCTATGTAATTAACCCGTTCACCACCCAGCCTATTTTGACCCTAAAGACCTTGCCATTTTTTTGCAATTCTGACCAGTGTCCGTTTATGAGGTAATAACTCTGGAACGCTTCAACGGATCCTATCGATTCTGAGAGTGTTTTTTCATGACATATTGGGCTTCATGTTAATAACAAGTTTAGGTCGATCATTTTTGCATTTATTTGTGAAAAAAATAAAAAATATGGCAAAAATGTTGAAAATTTCACAATTTTCAAATTTTGAATTTTTATTCTGCTAAACCAGAGAGTTATGTGACACAAAATAGTTAATAAATAACGTTTCCCTTATGTCTACTTTACAGCAGCACAATTTTGGAAGAAAACTTTTTTTGTTAGGACGTTATAAGGGTTTAAAGTTCATCAGCAATTTCTCATTTTTCCAGCAAGATTTACAAAACCATTTTTTAGTGACCACATCACATTTGAAGTTCCTTTGAGGGGTGTACATGACAGAAAACACCCAAAAGTGACACCATTCCAAAATCTGCACCCATCAAGGTACTCAAACCTACATTCAAGAAGATTATTAACACTTCAGGTGCTTTACAGGAACTAAAGCAACGTAGAAGGATAAAAATGGACATTTTAATTTTTCCAACAAATATGTTCTTTCAGCCTCAATTTTTTTATTTTCACATGGGCAACAGGATAAAATAGATCTGATAATTTGTTGAGCAATTTCTCCTGAGTACACCGATACCTCATATGTGGTAATAAACCACTGTTTGGGTGCACGGCAGGACTCGGAAGGGAAGGAGCTTAATTTGACTTTTGGAGCTAATTTTCTATTTAAAAAGTCAAATGGCGCTCTTTCTCTTCCGAGCTCTTCCGTACGCCCAGTGGTTTATGACCAAATATGAGGTATCGGTGTACTCAGGAGAAATTGCCCAACAAATTTTAAGGTTCATTTTATCCCATTGCCCATGTGAAAATGAAAAAATTGAGGCTAAAAGAACATTTTTGTGAATAAAAATAAAGTGATTTTTTTCATTTTTACAGATCAATTTGTCAATTGGAATTGTTAGCGGATACCATGTCGCACATGCAGAGCCCCTGTGTGCCTAAACATTTTGTAAACTAGACCCCCCAAGGAATTTATCCAGATGCATAGTGAGCACTTTGATCCCCCAGGTGCTTCACAAATTGATCCGTAAAAATGAAAAAGTCCTTTTTTTTCACAAAAATCTTCTTTTTTTCTTTTTAAGGGCTAATTTGTGAAGCACCTGGGGTCCAAAGTGCTCACTATGCATCTAGATAAGTTTCTTGGGGGGGTCTAGTTTCCAAAATGGGGTCACTTGTGGGGGAGCTCCAATGTTCAGGCACACAGGGGCTCTCCATACGTGACATGGTGTCCGCTAACAATTAGAGCTAATTTTCCATTGAAATTGTTAGCAGACACCGTGTCGCGTATAGAGAGCCCCTGTGTGCCACCAGCATTGCCACCAGCACAAGGGCAACTGGAAGAGTTGGGCTACAGCACTAGAAAATGGCACCTCTAATTAATGCACTATTTTCATTTTTTTTATTTATAGACCTAATTTAAAAAAAAAACCGACGTGGGGCTCCGCCATATTTTTGGTCCAGCCAGGTACAACTAGGCAGCTGGGGACTGGAATCCACAGCATGGAAAAACCCAATAGTTCTGTGCCCCCCATGCTGCGAATTGCAGCCCACATCCGCCCCAGAGAATAGCACAATCATTAAAGCCCCATTTTCTGGCGCTGTACCCAGACTCTTCCAGTTGCCCTGGTGCCGGTGGCAAACTGGCCAATAAAGGATTAATGCCATCTTCTTTATTGGCAGCTTGCCCGAGATTAATAATGTTGGGCCAATGTTAGACCCGGCCATTAGGAATCTCTAGTAAATAGTAAAAAAATACACCAGAGAAAAATATTTTTATTAGAAAAAAAGCAAACACAAATTGAGACTCCATCTTTAACGTCCGATGTAGTCCAAAATGAAGGTCCCATGACGCTCGATCGCCTCTGCTACATCCAGAGACTGCAGCAAGGGATCAAGTGTCTTGTTGTACTGTCCAGTGTCATAGTGATGGTGTGAAGTAAATAGGAAATTCCGCACAGACCGGGTATTCTGATTTAAAACTCCAATTCTTTATTCATCCATACGAATAAAACACAAGTTCTGGGGTACACAAGCCCCCTCCCACGCCTTACGCGTTTCGGTTAGAGCACCTTAATCATAGGCATACACAGCAGTGTCTGCACAACACATATATAGGAAACTTTACATGTACACACCCCCTACCATCACCCATGTGCAATCATTTAACAATTATTCCAGAATCAAAGAGTTAACTTTTTCAGAGAGCAGGTCAAAGTTCCAAAAATATTTTTGCAGGAAAAAACCAAATCTAATATAACCAATAACATTTACAGGCTGGCCTTATATCTCTTACTACTGACTGAGTACTATATTCTATCAGGTTCGTTTTTACAGAACCTTCCTTTAGATCCATAAATAAATATACATATGTCTTACTCTACTCAGTCAGAGTAATTACAAACAACAGTCGACCAGACCAGTATTTAACAGATCATATATTAGTTTGCTAGTACATATAAGATGGAACATAATTATACAGTAATATTCATATATCCATAAATATGATTGAACATGACTGTATATGAATGTAAATATGAGAGATAGCTATGGTTTTTAAATCTCACAATGTTCTGCATGGGTATTTTCACACCCCTTATTCATTATTTCCATCAGTCATTATTCTTATAGGTGATGTCTGAGTAAATCTACCCAAAATACAAAAGATATGATAAAGTTTTTATAAAGTTTTTATAATAACGTTTTTGTGGCGGGGTAGGGGTTATTTATTCAGATATTAATCAACAAATAGACAGCTTATTACATTACACTCGCTTGCCCCAATCGTAGCTGCCCTCCCCATCCCCGGGACACCGTCAGGCTCATGAGACTAATCAGCGGCACCATAAATAAGAGGAGCAGTTTTTGTGGCGGGGTAGGGGTTATTTATTCAGATATTAATCAACAAATGGACAGCTTATCACATTACGCTCGCTTGCCCCAATCGTAGCTGCCCTCCCCAATCCCGGGACGTTGTCAGGCTCATGACCCTAATCAGCGGCACCATAAATAAGAGGAGCAGTCAATGCCGGAGCAAAACGAGTATAAGAGTCAGTTTTCATTTTGACGTTTTTAAGTCATATCCAGGGTCCATATCTACTTATGTCACAGTATAGGATGAATTTAATAGAAGTGGGATATGTCCGTACGATAATTCAATCCCTCCGGATACCGTACATTCAATGACAATATCCAGTGGGCTTCGCGACAAAGCAATATGCGCTCCCAGTCCCCGCCCCTTTTTGGTCGCATCACACGTTCGAATCCCCCTGATTTTTAATGCGCTGATATCCCCTCTATGTATTTCAAGGAAATGTCGTGATAGTCCTGAGAGGTTTTTACGACTGGCTGCATTATTTGGTTTTGCTGCCGTTATATGTTCCCCTATACGTTTTTTCAGGGCCCTGCTTGTGCAGCCAACATAATGTTTGTCACATGACTCGCACGAAGCAAGATAAACCACGTGGGTTGAATTACAGTTTATGTACATTTTTGTTCTAAATTGCTGTTTAGTAATAGCATTGGAGAATGTATCAGTTATTTCTATGTGATTACATAGTGTACACCTACGACCTCCGCATTTATATGTACCTGTATATTTTAACCACGTGGGTTGGGACTCCTTCTCCTTGAAAGTACTAGGTGATAGAATATTACCCAAGGTGCGGGATCTCTTTGGGACGCATCTATAACCTTCCCCCAATATTGAGGATAATTTCTGATCCTGATGTAAAATAGGTAGAAATTTATGCATAAGGGCTACAATATCCTGGTAGTCAACTGTATATTCTGTTGAAAAAGTTGGGATGTTCCCACCCTTCCCTTTTTTATATTTAGAATCAAGTAAAGATTTCCTTGTTCTTGTGTCAGCGATATTCCGTGCCCTGTTCAGCATCCATACTTTATAGCCTCTATTTTTTAGCCGTCGGTCTATACGCCTATTTTCCAATTCTAAAGAGGTATTGGTAGAGCAGGACCTCTTTGCTCTGATATATTCCCCTAGGGGAAGATTACGGATAACATGTTTTGGATGGCAGCTGTCAGCGTGTAAGATTGAATTCCCACTGACAGCTTTTCTATATAGGGAGGTATTAATTTCCTTTGTTGTTAAATCCCCCCTTAGATTTACATCCAAAAAAGTTGCTGAAATGCCCTGTTTTTCATGAGTAAAATTGATGTTCATATCATTCCCATTGATATAACATATAAATTCCTCCAACCTAGATTCTTGGTGGGGGAGAGGTACCTCTGGTGTCTGCCAGATTAGGATGACATCATCCAGGTACCGCCCCCACCATACAATCTCCTTCAAATAAGGATTGGCCGCGGTAAATATGTATTTACTTTCCCAAATACTCATATATAAATTAGCGAGTGTTGGTGAAAAACTCGCGCCCATAGGGCAACCGCAAACCTGGAGGTAATAGGAAGAATCAAAAATAAAAAAATTTGTTTTAAGCAAATGTTCTATGCACATCATAAAAAACAATTTTTCCTCCTCAGAATATAATGCTGTTCTTTTTAAGACCTCCGACATAGCCAAAAGTGCCTGTGAGTGTGGGATACAGGAATAAAGTGCAATAACATCACAAGTTAACCATTCGTAGCCCTTCTCCCATTTGATATTCTCCAAGGCCCCCAATAGGTGTTTAGTATCCTTAATGTGGCCCGGATTTTTTGTAACTAAAGGTTGTAATTTTTTGTCGATCCATTCAGACAAACGTTCATTTACTCCCCCTATACCAGCCACAATTGGTCTAAGGGGTGGGGGAAAGACTTGTTTATGCACCTTAGGAAATGCATGGAAAATTGGTGTTACAGGGTTCTCCACATATAGATATTCAGAAACATTTTTAGTAATCACCCCCATAGCCAGACCTTCTCTTAATATTAAATCCAGCTCCTGTTGTACTTTTATGGTGGGGTTATCCGGCATTGGGCGGTACGTGGTGGCGTCGGACAACATCTCCACAACTTGTTTGTAATATAGCATTTTGTCCAACACCACCACCGCACCGCCCTTATCCGCTGGTCTGATAATAATATTGGGGTTCTTTTTTAGTTCCCATAAAGATTTTTTCTGGGGTCTAGTTAGATTATCATTATTTACATTTTCTTGCAAAAGCAAACTCCTGATTTCTCTTTCCATTAGGTTTTGGAATGTATCCATAGCAGGGCATCTAGAAACAACAGGGTAATATGTAGGATTAGGAACACGCATACATTGGTCAGTTTTTTCATTCTCTGATGTCAACAAGTCCTCAGTCCCCTGTAAATCATTTAAGGCATTCAATGTTATCTGTTCTGCAAGTGTGGTCGAGAGGGGCACAGACCTCTCCATATACGAAGTATCTGGAGTGTCTGCTTCCTCCCTCCCCTCCTCAAAAAAATGCCTCTTAATTGTAAGGAGTCTGACAAACCTGTTGACATCTTGTAATGTTCTTAACAAATCACTTCTGCAGGTTGGTACAAATTTTAACCCTTTAGATAAGACTTGCTTTTGTTCAGCAGTGATAACATTAGCTGACAAGTTTAAAACAGTGTAATCCTCACCCACATTATCAGTCCTCATTACCTTCTCCTCCTCTTGCGTGAGGGATATCTGGGTTCTCCCCTGTTTCCCCCTTCTCCCCCTCCTCCTCCTCCATTTTTTGGGGGCTGATAAGGGGGGTTACCACGATTAGAGTCCACTGAAGATGAGGGCACTGATGATTGATCTGTATATTCCGGGATGGAAAAGCTCACACGTGGGGTATTAGTTCCCTCCACTCGTCTTTTTAGGATAGATTTAGGTTTAGATGTAATAGTCCTTTTCCAAGTGTAAACCTGGCTGCTGTCATAGTCCTTACAGTCTCTGACAAATTTTCTCCTTTTTACTTCGGTGATTGCGATCTCCAAGTCATTCACTTTCTGTCTTAGGCTGGTTTCACATAACGATTTTGTGCCTGTCCGTGGGATCCGACTTTGAAGGGGGATCCCACGGACAGGCACGGATCCATACGGATCCCTGCAATCGGATGGCAAATAGCCATCCGATCTGCAGGATCCGTGTGGATCCTGCGGTCCCCTGCCTCTCCCTACTCCTGCCTCCTCCATCTTCTTCCCTCTCCTACTCTATATGAGTACCTGTGATGATGTAAGAGCCCGGTCACATGACCCGGTCAGCTGACCGGGTCATATGACTCTGACATCATCACAGGTCCTTTAGCCCTGATCGCGCTGCAGCGTGGGAGCGGTGACAGGTAATGTATACTCCCGGAGGAGGTTTTTTTATTTTTTTACACCCAGGGAGAGGACAGGGGACAGGATAGGGATAGATGAGGATAGAAGAGCGGGGGATACAGATAGAATAGCGGGGGCACATCATATAGAGTAGGAGAGGGAAGAAGATGGAGGAGCAGAGCAGGAAAGACAGGGAGATACGGAGCCGACATCGGATCTGAGGTGAATTCGGATCCGATGTCCATAGGCTCCTATGCTGTGGGCACATCGGACAGCCTCGGATCAGCAGTGATCCGAGGCTGTCCGATGTGTGTCACGGACACAAAATCGTAGCAGGCTACGATTTTGTGCCCGTGATTACATCGGATGGGATCGGATGGTGCCAAAATCGGATGCCAATAGTGGCACATCCGATCCCATCCGATTCCCATAGGGGAACATGGGGTCCGATTTCGGATCCGATTGTATCCGTTTTGAAACGGATACAATCGGATGACTGAAAATCGTTATGTGAAAGCAGCCTTAAACGTTTATTCAAGGGCTCATACTCAGAGTGTTTGTCCATATGCTGCAATGAGCTCTCTGTCTCCTTAATGGAAGCCTCCAGATTTTTCACTTTAATTGATTCCTCCTCAATAATCAAGTTCATCAGTTTCAGGGAGCATTCAGTTAGAGTATTATTCCATTTCTCAACAAAGGCATCATTAAATGCAGTAGTTGCAACTTTCCGCAGTCTCAGTCCTCTTGGTATCATATTATGATCCACATATTTCTCTAAAGTTACTGAATCCCACCAGGTCTTAAGATGGCTAATGGTAAATTTTTCAAGTTTAGAGAATAATTCTCTTATATCTGATGTCTCACCATTAATACCATTTTCTTTGCTTTTGCAAGAAAATGTAAATAATGATAATCTAACTAGACCCCAGAAAAAATCTTTATGGGAACTAAAAAAGAACCCCAATATTATTATCAGACCAGCGGATAAGGGCGGTGCGGTGGTGGTGTTGGACAAAATGCTATATTACAAACAAGTTGTGGAGATGTTGTCCGACGCCACCACGTACCGCCCAATGCCGGATAACCCCACCATAAAAGTACAACAGGAGCTGGATTTAATATTAAGAGAAGGTCTGGCTATGGGGGTGATTACTAAAAATGTTTCTGAATATCTATATGTGGAGAACCCTGTAACACCAATTTTCCATGCATTTCCTAAGGTGCATAAACAAGTCTTTCCCCCACCCCTTAGACCAATTGTGGCTGGTATAGGGGGAGTAAATGAACGTTTGTCTGAATGGATCGACAAAAAATTACAACCTTTAGTTACAAAAAATCCGGGCCACATTAAGGATACTAAACACCTATTGGGGGCCTTGGAGAATATCAAATGGGAGAAGGGCTACGAATGGTTAACTTGTGATGTTATTGCACTTTATTCCTGTATCCCACACTCACAGGCACTTTTGGCTATGTCGGAGGTCTTAAAAAGAACAGCATTATATTCTGAGGAGGAAAAATTGTTTTTTATGATGTGCATAGAACATTTGCTTAAAACAAATTTTTTTATTTTTGATTCTTCCTATTACCTCCAGGTTTGCGGTCGCCCTATGGGCGCGAGTTTTTCACCAACACTCGCTAATTTATATATGAGTATTTGGGAAAGTAAATACATATTTACCGCGGCCAATCCTTATTTGAAGGAGATTGTATGGGGGGGGCGGTACCTGGATGATGTCATCCTAATCTGGCAGACACCAGAGGTACCTCTCCCCCACCAAGAATCTAGGTTGGAGGAATTTATATGTTATATCAATGGGAATGATATGAACATCAATTTTACTCATGAAAAACAGGGCATTTCAGCAACTTTTTTGGATGTAAATCTAAGGGGGGATTTAACAACAAAGGAAATTAATACCTCCCTATATAGAAAAGCTGTCAGTGGGAATTCAATCTTACACGCTGACAGCTGCCATCCAAAACATGTTATCCGTAATCTTCCCCTAAGGGAATATATCAGAGCAAAGAGGTCCTGCTCTACCAATACCTCTTTAGAATTGGAAAATAGGCGTATAGACCGACGGCTAAAAAATAGAGGCTATAAAGTATGGATGCTGAACAGGGCACGGAATATCGCTGACACAAGAACAAGGAAATCTTTACTTGATTCTAAATATAAAAAAGGGAAGGGTGGGAACATCCCAACTTTTTCAACAGAATATACAGTTGACTACCAGGATATTGTAGCCCTTATGCATAAATTTCTACCTATTTTACATCAGGATCAGAAATTATCCTCAATATTGGGGGAAGGTTATAGATGCGTCCCAAAGAGATCCCGCACCTTGGGTAATATTCTATCACCTAGTACTTTCAAGGAGAAGGAGTCCCAACCCACGTGGTTAAAATATACAGGTACATATAAATGCGGAGGTCGTAGGTGTACACTATGTAATCACATAGAAATAACTGATACATTCTCCAATGCTATTACTAAACAGCAATTTAGAACAAAAATGTACATAAACTGTAATTCAACCCACGTGGTTTATCTTGCTTCGTGCGAGTCATGTGACAAACATTATGTTGGCTGCACAAGCAGGGCCCTGAAAAAACGTATAGGGGAACATATAACGGCAGCAAAACCAAATAATGCAGCCAGTCGTAAAAACCTCTCAGGACTATCACGACATTTCCTTGAAATACATAGAGGGGATATCAGCGCATTAAAAATCAGGGGGATCGAACGTGTGATGCGACCAAAAAGGGGCGGGGACTGGGAGCGCATATTGCTTTGTCGCGAAGCCCACTGGATATTGTCATTGAATGTACGGTATCCGGAGGGATTGAATTATCGTACGGACATATCCCACTTCTTTTAAATTCATCCTATACTGTGACATAAGTAGATATGGACCCTGGATATGACTTAAAAACGTCAAAATGAAAACTGACTCTTATACTCGTTTTGCTCCGGCATTGACTGCTCCTCTTATTTATGGTGCCGCTGATTAGGGTCATGAGCCTGACAACGTCCCGGGATTGGGGAGGGCAGCTACGATTGGGGCAAGCGAGTGTAATGTGATAAGCTGTCCATTTGTTGATTAATATCTGAATAAATAACCCCTACCCCGCCACAAAAACTGCTCCTCTTATTTATGGTGCCGCTGATTAGGCTCATGAGCCTGACGGTGTCCCGGGGATGGGGAGGGCAGCTACGATTGGGGCAAGCGAGTGTAATGTAATAAGCTGTCCATTTGTTGATTAATATCTGAATAAATAACCCCTACCCCGCCACAAAAACGTTATTATAAAAACTTTATAAAAACTTTATCATATCTTTTGTATTTTGGGTAGATTTACTCAGACATCACCTATAAGAATAATGACTGATGGAAATAATGAATAAGGGGTGTGAAAATACCCATGCAGAACATTGTGAGATTTAAAAACCATAGCTATCTCTCATATTTACATTCATATACAGTCATGTTCAATCATATTTATGGATATATGAATATTACTGTATAATTATGTTCCATCTTATATGTACTAGCAAACTAATATATGATCTGTTAAATACTGGTCTGGTCGACTGTTGTTTGTAATTACTCTGACTGAGTAGAGTAAGACATATGTATATTTATTTATGGATCTAAAGGAAGGTTCTGTAAAAACGAACCTGATAGAATATAGTACTCAGTCAGTAGTAAGAGATATAAGGCCAGCCTGTAAATGTTATTGGTTATATTAGATTTGTTTTTTTCCTGCAAAAATATTTTTGGAACTTTGACCTGCTCTCTGAAAAAGTTAACTCTTTGATTCTGGAATAATTGTTAAATGATTGCACA
Organism: Allobates femoralis; assembly: GCA_033576535.1. Classification (NCBI taxonomy): domain Eukaryota; kingdom Metazoa; phylum Chordata; class Amphibia; order Anura; family Aromobatidae; genus Allobates; species Allobates femoralis. The sequence continues at coordinate 172,117,005 of JARQOC010000003.1, forward strand.
TGGGTGATGGTAGGGGGTGTGTACATGTAAAGTTTCCTATATATGTGTTGTGCAGACACTGCTGTGTATGCCTATGATTAAGGTGCTCTAACCGAAACGCGTAAGGCGTGGGAGGGGGGCTTGTGTACCCCAGAACTTGTGTTTTATTCGTATGGATGAATAAAGAATTGGAGTTTTAAATCAGAATACCCGGTCTGTGCGGAATTTTCTATTTACTTCACGGCTAATCTGGATACCAGCTTGGATTCCAGCACAAACAGCCTAGGAAGGCCATGGTGAGCTATGCACTTTGAATCTTTATATAGTGATGGTGTACTGTATGGCAATGATCTGCCCAATCACCGTGACCCCAGAGACTGCAGCAAGAGGATATTTGATCCCTTGTTCTAGTCTCTGGGATCCCGGTGATTGTACACTGAATGACAATGATCTGCCATGCAGTGTATCATCACATGACCCCAGAGACTACAAAAAGAGGACACTTGATCACTTGATCCCTTGTTGTAGTCTCTGGGGTCACAGTCATGGTATACTGGCAAGATCCACTGCAGAGGTGGCTGGCACTTTTAGTGTGTCTCAGCGTCAGGTACAAAGAATTAAAAAAAGATTTGAAGAGACTGGAGATATGTTTAACAAGCCCAGGTCAGGCAAACCAAGCAAGACAACTGCTCAGGAGGAATGTTTGTTGGTTAGAAAATCCAAAGCAAGCCTCTCTTCCACTGCAGCAGAGCTCCAACAGGCCTGGTCACCTCAAGTCCCTGTGTCAACTAGAACAGTCTGTAGGATTCTGTCTCGAAATGGACTCCATGGACGAATCAGTGCCCAGAAGTCAGCACTAAAAAAAAGGCAAATAAAAAACTGTGTGGCATTTGCAAAGTCCCACAGCCTGCTAAACAGATGGAAGCTGGAAAAAGTAGCAGAAGGTGGATTTCTCTGATGAATCTTCAGTAAAATTACACCACAACCGATACTGCAAATACTGCAGGAGACCTACTGGAGCCCGTATGGATCCAAAATACACCCAGAAAAGAGTTACATTTGGTGGTGGAAATATCATGGTCTGGGGTTACATTCAGTATGGGGTATGTGAAACGTTTGCAAGGTGGAAGGCAATATCAATAGGCTAGCCTAAAATATCAAGAAGTATTAACTACCCACTATATTCCAAATCATAAAAGGGGTCAAATTCTGCAGCAGGATGGTGCTCCATCTCATACATCCATCTCTACAACAAAGTTCCTTCAGGCAAAAAAGATCAAGGTGCTCAAGGACTGGCCAGCCCAGTCACCAGACATGAACATCATTGAGCATGTTTGGGGTACGATGAAAGAGGAAGCTTGAAGACAAAACCAAAGAATCTAGATGAACTCTGGGAGGCATGTAAGACTGCATTGTTTGCTATTCCTGATGACTTCATTAATAAATTGTATGAATCATTGTTGAACCGCATGGATGCAGTCCTTCAAGCTCTTCGAAGTCACACAACATATTAAACATAACTCTAATAGCACCACAACTTCATTCACCAATCTCATGCAACATATATTTGTATTTTAAGTTAATTATTTGTATTAAAATCACATTACTTTCTGTGGGTGACAAAACTTTTGTCTTGCCAAAATCTGACCATTCTGTGTTCATTAAATGATCAATGTTTCAGCATTGATGCCAATTCATTTTCTTAACCTAAACCCCATTTCGGAGGGTTTCACCTTTCAAAAGAGTAATTTGTACAACCAATGGATGAATTTAACGTCAGGTTATAAGCTTTTATTTACATAACATGGATAAGCGACAAAACGTCTGTCAGGGAGTGTACTCGCAATTGTGGCTGTGTTATTTATATTTGTAGAGGCCATGTCCATGAAAGTTCTGATCTACTATATAGTTGGTGATATGTTGGTTCAGTAGACAGTATAAGGATTGTTTCTTTACTGCCTATTATCTTCATGACTTCATTATTGTTTGTTTATTCCTCAGAATTTCTTTGATAGCTATGTCCTGATACCCCCTACTGATCTAGTTCATCATTTTGGCATATATATTTGTATATTATTCTGTGTATCCTTAAATAAATACATAGTTCATTTTATCCTGGATACTTTACCTACTGTACTGAGCAACAAAAGCATCAAATGTGAAAATCTCTGCAATGGATTCACGCAGTGCAAAATGGAAAAAAACGCAGTAGACTCTGGTATCTCAGAGATTTTTACAAGATATATAACTACATTTTTTAGCAAGTGACAGGCATTCTTTAGTGACCGTTAGTCAGAAATAAAAACAAATTAGTTTGAGGTCTATTTGATTTGTTTACCGTATTGAACATGTCACAATGTGGCTGCCACTACACATTGATCTTATGAGAAATTATGGCCTCTACTTGCTATAAAATCAACTTATGATATCTCCTTCTTGGCATGCATGTGTGCACAGTGTAACTGCACAGAACTCACTCACTCACTGCACTGAACACTTCCATTTGCATGACAAACTGCTTTTTATGTAAATTAAAGGCTATATTTAATACAACAAATGTATGATTTTTATAGGGACCTAGTTCTCTATTTGATATGTGTTTGATTTTAATAGAGATTTTGTAAAATAACAGGTTTTCCTATAAACATACATACACTCACAAACAGGTTATGGAAAAGGGGAAAGTCATTCTACAGGGAGAAGATGCGCCCGCACCCAACTGGTCCCTATACAGACTAGTAAGACCCTAGCCACACCACCTAGGAGCTGACTCCCTACAAGGCTGTTGAGGGGTTTCTTGTGCCTCCAGAAGGGAAGCCGCCACACACTGCCTACAAGGGGAAAGGAAGGTGGAAGGAGAACACACAAACCTAGAGTGAGAAAACTAGAAAAACTTTATTTATAAGGTGAATAGAATAGTTTCTGGGAAATAAAAGAAATCAATTCACAGCATGGAGGATGATGCAAAAATACCACAGGTGCTGGAGGATGCAGACTGCCCGCCTACCTTACTGCCGAAGAGGAGCTGAGCTGCTGATTCTGCCACCGGCCTGCTCAATCCTCCCCTGCTCACAGCTGTTCTCCAGACTACAGTCTTCCCAGTGAATCTGTTACTGCCGTCCACCAGTTCCTGGGCCAGGTTGAAGAGGCATATCCAGAAACCTGGGGCAACATAGAGTGAGTGATATGTCCTGCTACAGCTGATGTGCAGTGCTCTGTGTGTGCCAGTCCTCCTGTGGGCTGCTGCATGGGAGGACTCAGTTTGAAGTAAAAATAATTATTAAGCAATTTAATTAAAGGACTTGTTGTACTTAGGGCCACGTCACACACACAGATATCTGTGCAGATATTGTTCACAGATCTCTGGTTGCAGTGAAATCATGGATACATTGTTCCATGTTGTACACGGCAACAAAATGGAACAATGTGTCCATAATTTCACTGCAACCAGAGATCTGTTCAGAAGGTGGACACAGATATCTGTGTGTGTAAAGCGGCCCTAATAGAAACAAGTGCTCCACATATGTTTAATCGTCCACTCCTGGTTTGTGATGAGCTTGTGCTTAAAAATATGCAGCAAAAAAGCAGTGTGTGAATGGGGCCTAAGGCATTTTTTCTTTGGGTTTTATGCAAATCCATGCTATTAAAAAGCTATCTTTTTACAGAAATAATAATCTGTTTCAGGTATATGCTAATGACACCATCACATGACTCATCATATGGGGGGGGCACAGAGTCTGAGCAGCGTAGGGCTCTGGCTACCTTTAGGGTCCCGTCACACTTGGTGACGCTCCAGCGATCCCAACAACGATACAACCTGGTAAGGATCGCTGGAACATCGCTACGTGGTCGCTGGTGAGATGTCAAACTGTCAGATCTATTCAACGACGCAGCAACGATACGGTGACCCGTATAACGACCTCGGCAGTCGTTGGGACCCTGTCACACAGCAGCTAGTCTGGCGACTCAGACATACGTGGCTGAGTTCTGAGTTGCCAAGAGGTCGTTGTTAAGGCATCAAACACAATGACGCATGTTGGCCAGCAGGAGCCTGACAATCAAAAAATGGTCCAGGCCATTTTGACATGATCAGCGATCTCACAGCAGGGTAGTTGCTGTGTGTCAAACATAGGGAGATCGCTGGCGAGGTCGCTGTTGCGTCACAAAATGTGTGGCGAAACAGCGATTTCGCTAACGATGTCGCTAGGTGTGATGGGGGCTTTAATACACTACTGAATGCAGCCATTTGGGTTTTTTTAACACTGGGTGCATTTACGATTAGGAGGGCCTACATTGAATTTTATAAATTGTGCTTAAAGAAGAAATAGAAATGAAAGGGTGAGAATTAAGCAAATTATGATTCGTCACATTACAAAAATGTTCAGTGTAAATTAAAAATGTGTCGTTTTCATAATGATGTTATTTCTGTCTTATACCAAGTATCTTATTTTCACATAACCCAAATTCTAAGCTGTTCTCTTTGCTTTCCCAGAAGGTGTACAAACAAAGGGTGACAAATGTATTGAACACATCACCAATTTTATAAGTAAACATATTTCTAAAGGTGCCATTGACATGACTTTCTCATCACATGTCAGTAACAATTCATCCAATCTGCACAAGCAAAGAAATCAAACCATAGATGCCGATAAATTAAGTTATGTGCAATAATGAGAAATTAAACAGGAAAAAAATATTGAACATATGAAGAAAAAGAGATGCAAAAAGCCATGGAATGTCTTGACATCAGATGAAATCTATCAGTAATTATAACGTAATACTGCTAATTAGCGAAAAATATCAGCTGGTTCATCTGTTGCCCTAGAAAAAGGTATCTTATTACCAAGGTGTCACACAAGAAACATCACATGATTGGTAAAACCAGTGAGCTGCCTCAAGACCTTCCTAACCTTATTGTTTCAAAACATACTGATGGCATTGGTTACATAATATCTAAAGAACTGAAGGTTCTAATAAGCAGTGTTGAGGAGATTTGGAAGAGAAAATAACATCATTTCACCATAAACCAGCCTCGACCAGGTGCTCACCTCAATATTTCAGACAGAAGAGTGAAAGAATTATCAGAGGAGTTGTTCAAGAGCCAAAGAACACCTGTGAAGAACTACAGAAAACCTGAATCAGCAGGTACATTTGTTTCAAAGAAAACAATAGGTAATGCCAACCTTCATGGCCTGTATGCTCGCTCACCCTCATTCCATTGCTGAAAAAAATCATGTTCAAGTGCATTTAAAGTTTGCTCAACAACATTTAGAGAATCCTGTGAAATACTGGGAGAATATAGTCTGGACAGATCAAACCAAAATTGAACTCTTTGGATGCCATAATACGCGCCATGTTTAGAGGCCTTTAACGCCATATCACAGTGAAGTATGGAGGAAGGAATCATAGTGTGGGGTTGTTTTTAAGCATATTGCACTGCTGGCCTTCAAATAATTGAAAGGAGACTGAATGGATAAAAATCTGTCGTCATCTACTAGGATAAGATGAGAGTGGACATTTCAACAAGAAAGTGATTCAAAGCACACAACCAAGAAAACTCTTACTAATTGATTTCGAAGAAAGAAAATAAAGCTACTAGGATTGTCCAGTCAATTCCATGACCTAAATACAAAAGAAAATGTATGGAACAAACTAAAGGTCAGAGTTCATAAAAGGAGACCACAAATTCTTCAGGATTTTTAGAGGATTTGTATGGAATAATGAGCCAAAATCACACCTGAGTAGTGCATGTGACAAGTATTAATGAAATCTCAGTAAGCGTGTTCAATTCTTTTTCCCTGTGCCATTTCTCAATTTTAAATAAACTAAAAGAAGGAAGCAAGCGCAGATAGGGTCTTATCTTTTTAACAATCAGCGGCTAAAGAGCCGCAATGATAACTGCTCACCTGGTCAAGTTGTGTAACACACAACCAGTATGAAAAGCATGTAATGGCGGCTGCTGCTGGACCCACACCTCCACGTGCTATGTGGTCAAATTCCAGAATTTTCCAGGGACAATGTGTCGTCGGTCCGCGCTGCCACAAATGACTGAATCAGAAGTTCACTCTATACATTTATTTGGATCCATCCAACGCTTTTCAGAGCCTGCTATGCTCCTTCATCAGGGAACATCATACACTCCCTGATGAAGGAGCATAGCAGGCTCTGAAACGCGTTGGATGGATCCAAATAAATGTAAAGAGTGAACTTCTGATTCAGTCATTTCTCAATTTTACACATCATTTCATTAATGGACATCTATGGTTTTGATTGATGTGTTAGCCAGCGATGGGTTGTTACCACCATCTGGTGAGAGTTTCACTTCAATAGCACCTTTAGAAATATATTTAATTAGAACATTTTTGATGTGGTCAATAGTCACGAGTAAGGTTGTAACCGAAACGTGTCGACTGAGGTCATGCCACCATGTAAATTTTTCTTCTGTTTGCACCATTTTTATTGATAAACTAGCTGTAGTACCCGGCTACCCCCGGGTTAATAAATAACTGATGTTAGCTATAACAAAATAGAATTTGAATATGTCATATTAATGACCTGTAAGAAAATAGAAGCTGAGCTGTGATTGATTGCTATAGGCAGCCCAATAAATCTCCAGCCAATAGTAAACCCTCCCCCTGGCCGGGCAGTATATGTTACCTAACACATACACATAATAGACAGCTCATGTGACTGACATCTGACTTAATCAATATATGGCACATGTGTTGCACATTGGCTGTTTTTAATCAGATGTTTATGTTTGGTAATAAAAGATAACACACGTGTGAGGCGAATTGTGTGAGGTGATTTGTGCACATCTGTGTCTGTCTGTGTGGTGTGTGTGTCCCTGGGGTGTGTGTATGTGTGTGTCCCTGTGGAGTGAGTGCATGTGTCCCTATAGGGTGTGTATGTGTGTGTGTCCCTGTGGGGGGGATCTGTGTGGTGTGTGTCTCTGTTGTGTGTGTCTCTTTGTCGTGTGTGTATGTGTGTCCCTGTGGGGTGAGTGCATGTGTCCCTATAGGGTGTGTATGTGTGTGTGTCCCTGTGGGGGGGGTGTCTATGTGGGGTGTGTGTGTCTCTGTGTTGTGTGTGTCTCTTTGTGGTGTGTGTCCCTGTGCGGTGAGTGCATATGTCCCTATAGGGTGGGTATGTGTGTGTGTCCCTGTGGGAGGGGTCTGTATGGTGTGTGTGTCTCTTTGCGGTGTGTGTGTGTGTGTCCCTGTGGGTGAGTGCATGTGTCCCTATAGGGTGTGTATGTGTGTGTGTCCCTGTGGGGGGGGTGTCTATGTGGGGTGTGTGTGTCTCTGTGTTGTGTGTGTCTCTTTGTGGTGTGTGTCCCTGTGCGGTGAGTGCATATGTCCCTATAGGGTGGGTATGTGTGTGTGTCCCTGTGGGAGGGGTCTGTATGGTGTGTGTGTCTCTTTGCGGTGTGTGTGTGTGTGTTCCCTGTGGGTGAGTGCATGTGCCCCTATAGGGTGGCTATGTGTGTCTGTCCTTGTGGGGGGGGGTCAATGTGGTGTGTGTGTCTGTGTTGTGTGTGTCTCTTTGTGGTGTGTGTGTCCCTGTGGGGTGAGTGCTTGTGTTGCTATAGGGTGTGTGTGTGTCCCCTTGGGTGTGTGTGTGTCTCTGTGTTGTGTGTGTCTCTTTGTGATGTGTGTGTTTTTGTTCGGGTGCGTGGTGAATATCCAATGTTGGGGCTGCACCTTAGCGACTGTACACTTGCTGTTACTCTTTGTGTGCGTGTGGTGTGTATACATGTCCCCGTGCGTGGTGAATATCTCATGTTGGGGCCCCACCTTAGTGACTATATGCTGGTATGTGCTGTTAGTCTTTGGCGCTATCATTAAGCCCCTCTCATTCACAACTGTCAACTGGTAACTGTCACTTTTTCCCCATTATGTAGATAGGGGCAAAATTGTATGGTGAATTGGAATGCGCGGGGTTAAAATTTCACCTCACAACATAGCCTATGACGCTCCCAAGGCCCAGATGTGTGACTGTGCAAAATTTTGTGGCTATAGCTGACAGCTGTCGATTTTCCTCCAACACTTTTCCATTCACTTTTTCCCCATTATGTAGATGGGGGCAAAATTGTTTGGTGAACTGGAACGCGCAGGGTTAAATTTCACCTCACAACATAGCCTATGACGCTCTCGGGGTCCAGATGTTTGACTGTGCAAAATTTTGTGGCTGTAGTTGCGACGGTGTAGATGCCAATCCCGGATATACATACACACACACACATACATACACACACACATTAAGCTTTATATATTAGATAAAAAAAGAGAAACTCCATCATTGTGTGAGCCAGATTCAGTTTTTTCTTTACCTGGTGTTCAATAATTATTTCACCCACTGTATACCTAATAGATACAGAAGAAACACATGGTAATGCTATTTTCATTGCCTGGTTTACGACAATACATAGGATCTATTTTTAGTCCGCCATGCTAATCCACATATGCATTCAAGGGAAAAAATAAAGAATATATATTGTGACTAGTTGACACTTCAAAGAATCTCCTGGAGCTTCAAGGAAGATTTTAATTATAGTGTAAGAACGATACATTGATAACCGAAACTTTCAAAATGACAACCTCTTTATGATTGTGCAGATGTATAAGAGCTCAGGGGGAAAATAAGAACTGGGTGCAGTATGAAGCAGTATGATACGTAAAATAAAAGCCTATATTTATCATGCATCAAGATACAGCTGTTCTCTCTGCTAGGAAAATTGGTGGTTTTATACTCTAGAATAGCAAAGGAAATGACCGCAAAGCACTAATTTATTACTAAAAATGCAATTCAATATCTAACAAACTTAGCTAGTTCTCCGAGAGGATCAAAGATCAATGTTCACATAATTGTAGGGTACGGAAACGTTCATGTAGCTAATATGGGGCCATACTGTGTCTCTAATTTTGTACAGTGTATAAATATTTATTGTTGCATGTTCCAACACATACCAAATTACAACTATGGAGAGAATATGGACTGTCATGAAGATGCTATAGTCTGGTACAAAAAGTGGCTACAGCTCTACAATATAGTAAACCAAAAGCAGAAAAAAAACTAATTGTAAATGGGGTTAATAATATACATGCAAAAAAAAACTGGGTAATAAAGGGGTTAATGCCAGCTATGATTTGCCAGCTAGTACTAAGCTAGTTCATAATGTCAGGCATTAGACGCAGCCATTAGAATACTCTACATAAATAGTAAACAATGCACCACTCCATGAAAAATAATCTATTTGGAAAAAGAACACTCTCACAATCCGTTTCCATTTTTACTACTCCCACAGAAACCATCCGTGATCCTCTGTGATGTTCAATCACAGTGGAACCGGAAACTGACTGATTTTCGGCTACCACAATGAGAGGGGTGATGTCACAGTCAGGTTCACCTCAGGTCAGCTACAGCGACAAGGCTGAGCTATGACCTGAGGTGAACCTGACTGTGACATCACCCTGTCCCAGTGGTAGCTGAAAATCAGTCAGTTTCGGTCCTGCCATGATAGGACATGACAGTGGATTGTGGAGGCTTTCTGTGGTAGTAATAAAGATGGAAATGAGGATTGTGATTGGTTTCTTTTTCCAAATAAATTATTTTTCATGGTGTGGTGTATTATCTATTATTTAGTTAAAGGTTCCTAATGGCTGGATCTAACATTGGTCCAACAATATAACCTCAGGCTTAGTGTCAGCTGGCAATACTTTGCTGGAGTTAACCCTTTTATTACATAGTTTGCCACCGCCACCATGGCAACTGGGTACAGCTCTAGAAAATGACGATTCTATGAATGTGTTATTTTCTGGAGCGACTGTGGCTGCAATTTGGAGAGGGGGGCCCAGAATGCTTGGTCTTCCCCACACAGAGGATTCCAGCCCCCAGCTGCCTAGTTGTACCTGGATGGCAACCAAAAATACAGTGAAGCACACACCTATTTTTTCAATTATTTATTTTACAGTAATCTGATGTCAATTTGGTTAACATACTATTATTATTAATATTAATTTATATAGCACCATTAATTCCATAGTGCTGTACATGACAAAATTATAAATATAGTTTACAGTAAATAAATTAACAATGACAAATTGGTACAGAGGAGAGAGGACCCTGACCTTGCGGGCTTACATTCTACAGGATAATGGGGAGAAGACATTAGGTCAGGGGTGCAGCAGATCTGGAGGTGGTGAGGTGGCAGCTCTGGTGGTGGTGGGGCAGCAGTTCCGGTGGCGGTGGGGCGGCAGCTCAGTCATTGCAGGCTATAAGCTTTCCTGAAGAGATTTGTTTTCAGGTGGGCGAATACTAAATTACTCGGACTCGCTAGACTCTAACGAGTCTGAGTCCAGGACTCGCTACTCGTTGCGAGTCTAGCGAGTCCAATGTAAATGAATGGGGAACGAATATTGCAGCGATTCCTCTGCTGCCGGACCCTATAAGGGGTCTGGCAGCAGAGGAAAAACTGCCATTCCCCATGTTATCCTTTTAAAGCCAGCGGCAAAAAGCCGCTGGCTTTTAAAGAATAGTAAAAAAAAAAAAAGATTGAACGGGGTGGGGGTGGGGGGGGGGATGGGGGGGGGATGAGGGGTGGGTGAGGGGGAAGAGGGGCCGGCGCCGGCCGCAGACTCGCTCCCCGAGTCTCTCTGCTGCTCTTTCCGGAGATTCCCGAACACTGACAGATCAGTGAATAAATTAACTTCCGTCACCACTCGGGAATCTCCGGCAGCAGAGCGAGTCCTGGCTGACAGCAGGGTTCAGCTCAGGTCATAATGATCTGAGCTGAACCCTGACTGTTTAGTCAGTTCTCAGCTCTGCTACATCCCTGTCTGTCTAAGCACAGACAGGAATGTAGCAGAGCTGAGATTGCATTTTGGACTACGTCGGACGGCAGAGGATTTTTTAAATAAAGATGGAGTCCCTAATGTCTTTTTTGTTTTATTTTTAATAAAAAAAATTTCTCTGTGTTGTGTTTTTTTTCTATTGATTACTGGAAATTCATGACGGTCATGTCTAATATTGGCGTGACCGCCATAAATTTCGGGCTTAGGGCCAGCTGATAATACAAAGCTGGCCCTAACCCCTTTATTACCCAGTGAGCCACCCACCACCAGGGCCACTGGAAGAGAGGGGTTCAGCGCCAGAAGATGGCGCTTCAATGAACGCGCCATCTTCTGGGGCGGCTGGGGGTTGCAATTTGCAGCGGGGGGTGCCCAGAAAGCTTGGGCCTCCCTGCGCTGCGGATTCCAGCCCCCAGTTGCCTAGCTGTACCTGGCTGGACATAGAAATTGCGCAGAGCCCCACGCATTTTTTTTTTATTATTTCATGAAATTCATGAAATATTAAAAAAAGGGGGCTCGCCTATATTCTTGTGTCCGGCCAGGTACAAATAGGCACCTGGGGGTTGGGGGCAGCCCGTCGCTGCCTGCTGGATCCAGCTGGTTCCAGAAATACGGCGAAGCCCACGTCATTTTTTTTTCTGACAAATAAATAAACCAATCCTAAAAAAGGGACTGCATCTTTATTAACCCCTCGACCATGGTCCAGGGGTTAATAAAGATGCAGGCCCTTTTATTTATATTGTTTTATGGATTTTTCAGAAAAAAAAATTACGTGGGCTTCGCCGTATTTCTGTAACCAGCCGGATCCAGCAGGCAGTGACGGGTTGCCCCAACCCCCAGGTGCCTATTTTTACCTGGCCAGACACAAGAATATAGGCAAGGGGTTAGGGCCAGCTTTTTATTATCAGCTGGCCCTAAGCCCGAAATTTATGGCGGTCACGCCAATATTAGACATGACCGCCATGAATTTCTATTAAATTGTTTTTAAAAAAAACACAAACACAGAGAAAATTTTTTTATTAGAAATAAAAAAAAAAAGCCATTAGGGACTCCATCTTTAATTAAAAAAATCCTCTTCTGTCCGACGTAGTCCAAAACGCAATGTCCACTCGGCTACATCCCTGTGCATAGATATACATGTCTGTACACAGGGATAGCAGGCTTGAGAACAATCTCAGCTCTGCTACATCATCTCTGTGCACAGACATTCATGTCTGTACACAGGGAGAGAAGGCGGGCTCTAGGACCCTGGAGCTGCCGCAGCCCGCAGGACCCGGAGCCCAGCACAGAGAAGACAGCAGAAGCCGGAAGAGAGGTAAGGAGCATTTCTCCCCCCTCCCTTCCTTCGCTCCCTGCTCGCTCCCCCCAGCCGAGTCCTAACTTAGGACCGGGCGGGGGGTGAGGGGGGGCGGACTCGTTACTGTGCGAGTAATCCCTGCGATTATTCGCAGAGTAGCGAGTCGGGCGAATCCCTTACTACTTGGCGAGTACCGAGTAGTAACGAGTAGATTCGCCCATCCCTAGTGGTGGATAATCTGACGTGTTGGGGGTGCAGAATTCCAGAGGATAGGGGAGAAATCTTGGAGGTGGTTGTGTGAGGGAAGGATAAGTGTGGAGGAGAGGAGGAGGTCTTGGGAGGACTGAAGATTATGTGAGGAAAGATATTGGGAGATTAGTTCAGAGATATGGGGAGAAAACAGTTTATGGATGGCTTTGTAGGTCAGTGTTAGTAGCTTGAACTGGATTCGTTGGGGAATTGGGAGCCAGTAGAGGAATTTTCAGAGGGGAGATACAGGCGAGAGGTGGATTAGTCGAGCAGCAGAGTTGAGGACAGACTGGAGAGGTGCAAGAGTGTTAGCAGGGAGGCCACAGAGGAGAATGTTGCAGTAGTCAAGGCAGGAGATGATGAGGGCATGTACAAGAATTTTAGTAGATTGAAGGCTGAGGAAAGGATGGATTCTGGAAATGTTCTTGAGCTGGAGGTGACAGTAGGTGGCGAGAGTTTTTATGTGTGGTTTGAAGGACAGGGCAGAGTCAAGAGTTACTCCAAAGCAGCAAATTTGAGTTGTTGGAGAGAGCATGATGTCATTTACCATAATAGATAGATCAGATGGTGAAGATCAAATCTGGGATGGAGGAAAGATGATGAGTTCGGTTTTATCTATGTTGAGTTTTAGGAAGTGAGATGAGAAGAAAGAGGATATGACTGACAGACACTCCGGAATTCTGGACAGCAGAGAGTTGACATCTGGACCAGAAAGGTACAATAGATCTGAGTGTCTCAGTGTACAGGTGATACTGGAAGCCATAGGACTTTATGAGTTGTCCTAGGCCAAGGGTATAGATGGAGAAAAGTAGGGACCCCAGGACAGAGACTTGTGGTACTCCAAAAGAGAGAGGGCGGGAAAGTCGTGTGGGAGTGGAAAACGCTAAATGTGTAGTTGGAAAGGTATGAGACAATCTAGGACAGGGCAAGGTCTTTAATGCCAAGGGAAGAAAGAATCTGAAGTAGAAGGGAGTGGTCGACTGTGTCAAAGGCAGAGGACAGGTCTAGAAGGAGGAGGATGGAGAATTTTCTTTTAGCTGTGGCTGTGAGTAAGTTGTTGGTAATTTTGATTAGGGCAGTTTCAATGGAATGGTTGGGCCGGAAACAGGATTGTAGATTGTCAAGGAGAGTTAGATGAGAGGTTGGAGGAAAGTTGAGCATGGACATGTTGCTCAAAGAAGCAAACGGGAGCAGTGATATGGGGTGTTAGCTTGTCCTAGCAGTTGGGTCAAGGTTTGGCTTTTTGAGGATGGATGTGATGTTTGAGAGCTGAGGGGAAGGTCCCGGAAGATAGTGATAGAGTGAAGAGGTGGGTTAGGGCTGGGATGAGTGTGTTAGTGAGGTTGGGGAGGAGGTGGGAAGGGATAGGGTCAAGTGCACAGGTGGTGAAGTGTGATTTGGATAGGAGACGAGTAAGCTCTTCTTCAGTGATGTTGGAGAGGGATGTTCTGAGGGAAGGGCAGAGGTTTGGTGTAAGGAGTGGTTGGGGTGGTGGAACAATAAAGGTTTGCCTTATTTGGTCAATCTTATTTTTGAAGTATGTGGCGAAGTCCTCAGCAGAGATGAGGCAGATACTGGAGATACTGGCATCCAATCACAGATGCCAGCTGAGAGAGTGGGAGGGGCTAAATATGACTTTAACCAATCAAGAGAGGGGAAAGCAGTAACATTTATGAGTGGGCCTGGAAGCATGGTGACAGAGGCACTGAAGCTTGGTAGGTAATACTTTAGGAAGCTGTTTGTGTAAAAACAGTGGGGCTTCACTGTAAAACGGTTTGAGCCATATGCAGCAATCTTTGAGACTGTGGTCTCAGCTCTCTTCAGTTATTGGCCAGAATCTTCTGTGTAGTTCTGGGCTGATTCCTTACCTTTCTCAGACTAAGGCTACATTCACACATAGCGTTTTGTGCTGTGTTTTGCGCTTTTCCTGCATATTCTGCCCTTTTCTGCACTTTTTTACACTGCATTTCTTGCAGTGAAAATGCAATTGTGGATACGCAGCTCTGCCAAACCTATGGGTTTTGGCAAAATCCATTCACATACTGTGTATTCCTGCTTTTTTACGCTTGCGTTTTCACTGCAAAATTGCTGGCGTAAAAAGAATAGACCTGTCAATTCTTTCTGCGTATTCTCCCTTTGCTTTCACATTGTCCACATAATAAAATGGGCTCTGGAAAAGTGCAGAGGAAAACGCAGTATAAACGCAGTGTGTGAAAAGAACTGTGTATTTCACAAAAAATGCGCCTAAAAAAGCGCAGCAGCGTAAAAAGCAGAAAAAATACTGTACGTGTGAACGCAGCCTTATCCTTATCACATAAGACAAGATTTTGCATAGAACTCCAGACTGAGGATGATTGACAGCCATCTTGTGTTTCTTTCATTTTATAATAATTGCGCCAACAGTTGACTTCCCACCAAGTTGCTTGTGTATTGTCTGGTAGCACACCCCAGCCTTGTATAGGTCTATAATTATGTCCCTGGTGTCCTTAAACAGCTCTTTGGGCTTGGCCTTTGCGGAGAAGTTGGAGTTTGATTGAGCATGTGGACAAGTGTCTTTTATACAGGTAACAAGTTTAAACAGATGCAATTAATACAGGTAATGAGTGCAGAGTAGGAGGCTTCTAAAGGCCGCTTCACATGCTAGGATATCGTTAACGATATCCTTAGAACGATCACGTGACAGTGATCATTCCGACATCGTTAGTGCGTTGTCACACACAAGGATATCTTTAACGATATCCCATTCGGCAACGCACCAGTTAAATAGGAGAGCAAGGACTGAACGATGTTTTAAAGCGGCGGGAATAGGAGATTTTTGGCCGATATCATTCATAAATTTGTCACACTGAACGATGTGGCTTCTTCCAGCAGTGTTAATTGGATGACGAACGATAGATTTGAGGTCAGGATCTCAAATCTAGGATGAACGATCCAAGGATTTTTGCTCCTATATTGTTCGTTTACACGTAACGACGCCCGAACGATATCTTTTGAAAGACCACAAATCTGTGACGTTTCAAGGATATCGTTCAGGATATCCTTGCGTGTGAAGTGTCCTTTAGGCTGCGATGCGACTGTCCGACATTTTTCTCAGATCACATCCGTGTGCTGTCCGTGTGCAATCCATTTTTTCCTCAGCAGCTATGTACTGTATTATCAATTACAGGAACAATTTACAGTGTTCTGAGCTACAGAATGATAATGTATCAGTGAAAAAAACGTGTCCAGGTTGGATGGTCCGTGTGTGATCCGACTGCGGTCCATGAATTTTGTCAGACCCATAGACTTGCATTGGCGAGTCTCGCATATGAATTGCATACTGTCGCATCATGTTGCGACTGCTTTCTCGGACGAGAAAAAAAATCGCCCGACACTCTCAAATGTGTTCTCGGGCATTGAATAACATTGGCCCGACTGCAATGCGAGAGAAACTTGCATTGCAGTTGTCCGACTTTCACGCCAGTGTGTCCGTATCCTTAAAGAAAAAGTATCAGGTCTGTGAGAGCCAGAATTCTTGCTGGTTGGTAGGTGATCACATACTTTTTTCACGCAATAAAATACAATTTAATTATCATATTAATGTCATTTTCTGGATTTTTTTTAGATTTTGTCTCTCACAGTTGGAGTACTACAATAAAAATTACCTCTTCATTCTTTGTAGGTGGGAAAACATGCAAAATTATCAGTGTATCAAATAGTTATCTTACCCACTGTATGTATTGTTTTTGTATTTTTTTGCACTGTAGTTAGTAGTGTGCTGCTTGACTGTTAAGCCTCCATCTTGGCAGTATATACAGTAAATGTTCTACTTTTGACTAGTACTATACACTGGGTTTTGTAACTGAATATTTTTGACAACATATACAGTATATGCTGTATGTCCTGCAGCCTCATATTTATCTGGTGCTAGTGTGTGTATTATTCCTTGTATCGACTATAGGCTGCATATTTTGTCTTCAATGTTTTTATTTGTATCTTGTATATCAATAATATCTGTCCATAGCCAATAATTTTGAATAAAAAACGATTTGTCCATGATTGCCATTATTCTTCATATGTTAAGTGGTGCTTTAGCCCTTGTCCCTTTGTAATATTGTTGAATAAAATTATCTTTATACTAGATGGCAGCCCGATTCTAAAGAATCGGGTAGTCTAGAATCCATATATAGTTTATTTACTAATAGTTACGGGAGTGCGGTGAAATGAATTGTGTGTATACAGGTGGCTCAGTGGGTAGCAGAGTATACGGTGGCTGAGTGGTTAGCAGTGAGTGCGGTGGCTCAGTGGTTAGCAGTGAGTGCGGTGGCTCAGTGGTTAGCAGTGAGTGCGGTGGCTCAGTGGTTAGCAGTGAGTGCGGTGAGATTGGTCAGCGCAGCGACGTGGGCAGAGTGGTCAGCGCAGAGGACAGGGGGCAGAGGCGGCTGGGCAGAGGACAGGGGGCAGAGGCGGCTGGGCAGAGGACAGGGGGCAGAGGCGGCTGGGCAGAGGACAGGGGGCAGAGGCGGCTGGGCAGAGGACAGGGGGCAGAGGCGGCTGGGCAGAGGACAGGGGGCAGAGGCGGCTGGGCAGAGGACAGGGGGCAGAGGCGGCTGGGCAGAGGACAGGGGGCAGAGGACGCAGAGGACAGGGGGCAGAGGACGCAGAGGACAGGGGGCAGAGGACGCAGAGGGGGCAGAGGACGCAGAGGGGGCAGAGGACGCAGAGGACGCAGAGGGGGCAGAGGACGCAGAGGGGGCAGAGGACGCAGAGGACGCAGAGGGGGCAGAGGACGCAGAGGGGGCAGAGGACGCAGAGGGGGCAGAGGACGCAGAGGGGGCAGAGGACGCAGAGGGGGCAGAGGACGCAGAGGGGGCAGAGGACGCAGAGGGGGCAGAGGACGCAGAGGGGGCAGAGGGGGCAGAGGACGCAGAGGGGGCAGAGGACGCAGAGGGGGCAGAGGACGCAGAGGGGGCAGAGGACGCAGAGGGGGCAGAGGACGCAGAGGGGGCAGAGGACGCAGAGGGGGCAGAGGACGCAGAGGGGGCAGAGGAGGCAGAGGAGGCAGAGGACAGGGGGCAGAGGAGGCAGAGGACAGGGGGCAGAGGAGGCAGAGGACAGGGGGCAGAGGAGGCAGAGGACAGGGGGCAGAGGAGGCAGAGGACAGGGGGCAGAGGAGGCAGAGGACAGGGGGCAGAGGAGGCAGAGGACAGGGGGCAGAGGAGGCAGAGGACAGAGGAGGCAGAGGACAGGGGGCAGAGGAGGCAGAGGACAGGGGGCAGAGGAGGCAGAGGACAGGGGGCAGAGGAGGCAGAAGACAGGGGGCAGAGGAGGCAGAGGACAGGGGGCAGAGGAGGCAGAGGACAGGGGGCAGAGGACACAGAGGGGGCAGAGGAGGCAGAGTACACAGAGGAGGCAGAGGACACAGAGGAGGCAGAGGACACAGAGGGGGCAGAGGACACAGAGGGGGCAGAGGACAGGGGGCAGAGGACAGGGGGCAGAGGACAGGGGCAGAGGACAGGGGGCAGAGGACAGGGGGCAGAGGACGCAGAGGGGGCAGAGGACGCAGAGGACACAAAGGGGGCAGAGGACACAGAGGGGGCAGAGGACACAGAGGGGGCAGAGGACGCAGAGGACAGGGGGCAGATGACAGGGGGCAGATGACAGGGGGCAGATGACAGGGGGCAGATGAGAGGGGGCAGAGGACAGGGGGCAGAGGACAGGGGGCAGAGGACGCAGAGGACACAGAGGGGGCAGAGGACGCAGAGGACACAGAGGGGGCAGAGGAGGCAGAGGGGGCAGAGGAGGCAGAGGACACAGAGGGGGCAGAGGACGCAGAGGACAGGGGGCAGAGGACAGGGGGCAGAGGATGCAGAGGACAGGGGGCAGAGGACACAGAGGACAGGGGGCAGAGGACACAGAGGACAGGGGGCAGAGGACACAGAGGACAGGGGGCAGAGGACACAGAGGACAGGGGGCAGAGGACACAGAGGACAGGGGGCAGAGGACACAGAGGACAGGGGGCAGAGGACACAGAGGACAGGGGGCAGAGGACACAGAGGACAGGCCGGAGGGGGTCACAGGACACAGGGCGGAGGGGGTCACAGGACACAGGGCGGAGGGGGTCACAGGACACAGGGCGGAGGGGGTCACAGGACACAGGGCGGAGGGGGTCACAGGACACAGGCCGGAGGGGGTCACAGGACACAGGCCGGAGGGGGTCACAGGACACAGGCCGGAGGGGGTCACAGGACACAGGCCGGAGGGGGTCACAGGACACAGGCCGGAGGGGGTCACAGGACACAGGCCGGAGGGGGTCACAGGACACAGGCCGGAGGGGGTCACAGGACACAGGCCGGAGGGGGTCACAGGACACAGGCCGGAGGGGGTCACAGGACACAGGCCGGAGGGGGTCAGAGGACACAGGCCGGAGGGGGTCACAGGACACAGGCCGGAGGGGGTCACAGGACACAGGCCGGAGGGGGTCACAGGACACAGGCCGGAGGGGGTGACAGGACACAGGCCGGAGGGGGTGACAGGACACAGGCCGGAGGGGGTGACAGGACACAGGGCGGAGGGGGTGACAGGACACAGGCCGGAGGGGGGCACAGGACACAGGCCGGAGGGGGGCACAGGACACAGGCCGGAGGGGGGCACAGGACACAGGCCGGAGGGGGGCACAGGACACAGGCTGGAGGAGACACAGGCTGGAGGGAGCACAGGCTGCAGCGGAGGCGGCGGGCACAGGCTGGAGCGGAGGCGGAGGCAGGAGGGCAGACTTACCAGTGGGCGCGCGTCGGGTGTAGGAGGAGAGGAGGGGCGGGCAGAGCTGCAGGACAGTCAGTCCCGCCCTCTCTCCTCTCCAGGCGCGGAGCACGGGTACCCCCAGAGGTTGTGTGGCCCCCCGAGGTGGCGGGGGAGCGTTGCCGGCGGAGGCCGCACACCGGAGTGTGGGCCGGTCCGGGCCGGTTCCCTCATGTTGGTGGGCGCACACCAGGCTGTGTGCGGACCCAGTGGCGGCATGGCGGTCCCTGATGGAGAGTGGGCGGTGAGCTGCAGGGCTGTGGGCCGGATGTGGGTGGGCGCAGACGGGGCTCTGTGGGTCTGGTGCTTCCGGTTCCGGTGTTTGACACAGGAGGGAGGCCATCACGGAAGCGGAAGCGGATTTTGGGCGGAAGTGGCCTTCGGGTTTTATATAATAGATGCAAAATTGATTATGTTTAATTATATTCATATACATGGGGATTTTTTCCAATCCAGTAGGTTTGGTCCGAAAACAAAAAAATAGAAAATCATCCGGGGGTGAAGGGGTTAAACACTGATATGAAAAAAGACAAAATGAACAAAAAAGGCGGATAGAACAGAATAGAAACCAGTAGCAATATAAAGCAAAAATTAATAAAATAAGTAAAAAAAAATTGAGAACATTTTTTTTTCTAAATGATCTTGAATAAATGTCAAAAAATTATAAATAATTATATATGTACAGTTAGGGCCAGAAATATTTGGACAGTGACACAAGTTATGTTATTTTAGCTTTTTACAAAAACATGTTCAGAAATACAATTATATATATAATATGGGCTGAAAGTGCACACTCCCAGCTGCAATATGAGAGTTTCCACATCCAAATCGGAGAAAGGGTTTAGGAATCATAGCTCTGTAATGCATAGCCTCCTCTTTTTCAAGGGACCAAAAGTAATTGGACAATGGACTCTAAGGGCTGCAATTAACTCTGAAGGCGTCTCCCTCGTTAACCTGTAATCAATGAAGTAGTTAAAAGGTCAGGGGTGGATTCCAGGTGTGTGGTTTTGCATTTGGAAGCTGTTGCTGTGACCAGACAACATGCGGGCAAAGGAACTCTCAATTGAGGTGAAGCAGAACATCCTGAGGCTGAAAAAAAAGAAAAAATCCATCAGAGAGATAGCAGACATGCTTGGAGTAGCAAAATCAACAGTTGGGTACATTCTGAGAAAAAAGGAATTGACTGGTGAGCTTGGGAACTCTAAAAGGTCTGTGCGTCCACGGATGACAACAGTGGTGGATGATCGCCGCATACTTTATTTGGTGAAGAAGAACCCGTTCACAACATTAACTGAAGTCCAGAACACTCTCAGTGAAGTAGGTGTATCTGTCTCTAAGTCAACAGTAAAGAGAAGACTCCATGACAGTAAATACAAAGGGTTCACATCAAGATGTAAACCATTCATCAATTCCAAAAATAGACAGGCCAGAGTTAAATTTGCTGAAAAACACCTCAAGAAGCCAGCTCAGTTCTGGAAAAGTATTCTATGGACAGATGAGACAAAGATCAACCTGTACCAGAATGATGGGAAGAAAAAAGTTTGGAGAAGAAAGGGAACGGCACATGATCCAAGGCACACCACATCCTCTGTAAAACATAGCGGAGGCAACGTAATGGCATGGGCATGCATGGCTTTCAATGGCACTGGGTCACTTGTGTTTATTGATGACATAACAGCAGACAAGAGTAGCCGGATGAATTCTGAAGTGTACCGGGATATACTTTCAGCCCAGATTCAGCCAAATGTATAACAAAGCTGGTATTAACCCCTTTATTACCCAGCGTGCTACCGCCACCAGGGCTGCTGGAAGAGCGGGGTTCAGCGCCAGAGGATGGCGCTTCAATGAACGCGCCATCTTCTGGGGCGGCTGCGGGCTGCAATTTGCAGCGGGGGGTGCCCAGAAAGCTTGGGCATCCCTGCGCTGCAGATTCCAGCCCCCAGCTGCTTAGCTGTACCTGGCTAGACATAGAAATTGCGTGGAGCCCCACGCATTTTTTTTTTATTATTTCATGAATTTCAGAGTCAGAGTCTCAGAGTCAGAGTCTCAGAGTCAGAGTCAGAATCTCAGAATTTCATGAAATAATTTAAAAAAAATGCGTGGGGCTCCGCGCAATTTCTATGTCTAGCCAGGTACAGCTAAGCAGCTGGGGGCTGGTATCCGCAGCGCAGGGATGCCCAAGCTTTCTGGGCACCCCCCGCTGCAAATTGCAGCCCGCAGCCGCCCCAGAAGATGGCGCGTTCATTGAAGCGCCATCCTCTGGCGCTGAACCCCGCTCTTCCAGCGGCCCTGGTAGTGGTGGCATGCTGGGTAATAAAGAGGTTAGGGCCAGCTTTGTATTATCAGCTGGCCCTAAGCCCGAAATTTATGGCGGTCACGCCAATATTAGACATGACCGCCATGAATTTCTATTAAATTGTTTTAAAAAAACACAACACAAAGAAAATTTTTTATTAGAAATTAAAAAAAAAGCCATTAGGGACTCCATCTTTAATTAAAAAAATCCTCTTCCGTCCGACGCAGTCCAAAACGCGATGTCCTCTCTGCTACATCCCCTGTGCATAGATATAGATGTCTATGCACAGGGAATGAGCAGACTGAGAACAATCTCAGCACTGCTACATCATCTCTGTGCACAGACATTCATGTCTGTACACAGGGAATGAGCAGACTGAGAACAATCTCAGCTCTGCTACATCAGGCAGCAGGCAGGCTCTAGGACCCTGGAGCTGGCAGCCAGCACACAGAGAAGACAGGACTCTTATCTGTGCGAGTTTCCCAGCGATTACAGTTGCAAAGTAAACGAGTCCAATGCAAATAAATGACAAAACTAGGATTGCTTCAGGCTGAAGCTTCCGAGACACATCTGCGATTTGTAAATCTCACACTACTCGCTATTACTCGCTTCCCCATTCATTAACATTGGACTCGCTAGACTCGCAACGAGTAGCGAGTCCTGTGCTCGGACTCGCTAGAGTCAAGCGATTCCGAGTAATTCAGGATTCGCCCATCACTAGTCTATATCATTTGTCATGAAGAGCAGTATATGCTGAAACGTGTATATCGGACCATGTCTACCTCCGCTAATTTTTTTAATCAGCACGTTTTCTGTTTTTAATAAGATGAAAATAAAAATTACATTTTAAATGATCCCTTGGAGCGGATGCAAAATTTTTCTTCACATTGATACTTACTGTTATTTAATGGTCATCTAAAATTACCTCCTGCCTCATTTTGGGCTAAAATATTTAACCCCTTCACCACCCGGCGATTTTTCATTTTCCATTTTCGTTTTTTGCTCCCCTGCTTCCAAGCGCCATGACTTTTTTACTTTTCCGTCAATATAGACATATGAGGACTTGTTTTTTGCAAGATGAGTTGTACTTTCAGATGCAATCATTTATTTTACCATATAGTGTATAGGAAAATGGGAAAAAAATTCCAAGTGCGGTGAAATTGCAAAAATAGTGCAATTACACGTTTGTTTGTTTGTTTGTTTTTTTTATTATTCGCTATGTTCACTATATGGTAAAACTGACATGACGATATGATACCTGGGGTCAGTATGAGTTCGTAGATACCAAGTATGTATACTTTTACTCTTAAACAAAATGAATAATACTTTTTGCACCATATTCTACGACCTGTAGTGTTCTCATTTTTTTGGGGTATGGGGATGTGTGATGGCTTATATTTTGCTAAAGTCAAAAAAGAGACAGCGTCACAGACCTTCGATGGTGAAAATTCTGAGTGTCCTTTATTCCATGGTCAACAGAAGCGACGTTTCGACCACTCCTGTGGTCTTTATCAAGCTCAGTATGTTTTACAATTGACCTCTTTAAATAGTGCTCCACCACACCCATAAACCAGTGTAGACCAATCACAAACCACATCTATCAATTAATACAAAACACATAAAATACATAACAATACATAATAGAATTACATATAAGGTGTTATATATGGTTACCCCCTTCTTTTTACAAAACAAATTGTATATTCTGGCAAGCATTATATCAATAATCCAAGGTTTAAAATGAACATACAGGCACTTGAACGGTTAACATCAGTATCCAATCAGTATACACCTGCCAGTTGCCATGCCAACATCCATGTATATAAACTTGGATGCTACATATAGTGAGGCCATCGGTGGATTACACAAAATTACTGACATGTCTTACTGCATCATAGAGAAGCACTCACTAACCACATCTGTAGATGTTTATATCTTATGTGTAGAAACTATTCATACCCCATCATTCTACAAGGAACTCATCATCCGCGGACTACTACCTTAGCAACCGATCTAGAGTGTCTATGCCCGACTCTCCCACGGGTCCATATCTCCAGTCACAAATCAGCGTGTCACGCATCATCTCATGTGCACCGGCTACAAGCACCAGCGATACACAGAGAACCGGGGACAAGTGCGCATGTTCAATGCATTCCCGTTCTGCAACCAATCGCGTCTCCCCGCACATCGCAAACCATTACTGTCCCAATAGTAAAACTAGATATGATAGGTCAATACAGCGCATGCGCCGCCTCCTTATCACCACAGACCAATCACGCTCCGCCATTCAGTGTTTACAACACCTGACCACACGCTCCATCACCCTCTATTGGTTACTAGCTCGGTACAATGTCGTGCCTAGACTAATCGCTAGGTCTATTATAATCACATGCAATCAACTCACCCATTGGATTAGCGATGTCAACGTATCCAAGGAGACCGCTCATACTCCATAACCACTGAATACATATCTCCTGCCTGTGTATGGTCATAAAACTTAATGGCTATTCTTACATATCATTGGTATTCACCCCACCTAATGGAACATGATGTATAGTATTTAACCCAATCCATTCCATTACCAATGGTCAGTTATCTCATATAAAGCATTAGACTATTATATAATAACCACTCCCACCGATTACCATCACCATAACCATTCATTAGCCTCATATTCATAATCGTGTTGTGTAAATCTCATGGTTAAGCTTAGCAACAATACAGATCATACTGAAGGTGACTGGTGTAAACCGAACCTATTAGTATATAATAACAGTAATACATACTTAATAATATATATACACAACATCAAATATACACTTAATAACCACCATGTTGAATGGAATCCTGGGTCCTGTATTAAATGTCCACATATAAAAATGTCCATATTTAGTTCTTATCACTACTTCTCATTATTGAATATCCAAATCAACAAATATATAACCATGACCTATCCCAAGGGGTACCCCAACACCTTGTTATACGAATCAAATGCAGCTAAAAGAGAATACAAAAGATAAAAAGATTTCTTGCCCTTGTGGGAGAGACCACGATGGCAATTAAGGATAGAATTTCCAAACACAAAAGTACTATTAGGACCAAGAGGGTGGAATTGCCGGTGCCTAAACATTTTGATGATTGTGGACATTCGGTCAATCAGTTACGATTCAGGGTGATAGATGATGTCCCAACGCCACGAAGAGGGGGTGATAGGTTGGCCCTCCTTCAAGATAAAGAAAAGAGGTGGATATTTGAGCTGGACACACTACACCCTAAGGG
Source organism: Allobates femoralis (assembly GCA_033576535.1). Classification (NCBI taxonomy): domain Eukaryota; kingdom Metazoa; phylum Chordata; class Amphibia; order Anura; family Aromobatidae; genus Allobates; species Allobates femoralis. The sequence continues at coordinate 172,141,735 of JARQOC010000003.1, forward strand.
TTTGAATATTGAATATACCGTATATACTCGTGCATAAGCCGAGTTTTTCAGCCCAAAATTTGGGCTGAAAAGTCCCCCCCTCGGCTTATACACGGGTCAATACGGTACCTCTGGGCTGTGGAGGCTGGAGGAGGCGGGGGGAGGCTGCTGTATGAGCGGCCCCGTCACGTGGGGCCGCTCATTATATATGCACTGCTTCCCCCTGTCAATCAGCGCAGGGGGAAGCAGTTCATATAGCCCCCCAAAAGCTGCCACTGTCCCCCCTTGTAAGGGCCACCCCCCCGGTGCTTATACATTACCATCCCGGTGTTCTGATCGGCGCCGCTCCTCGGTGCTTCTTCATCCTCCCGTCCTCGCTGGCTCCATCCGCGATCTCCGGCTGTCGCAGTGATGTGACGTCATCGCGCGACCGCCGGAGAACCCGGATGCAGCCAGCGCGGGAGGATGAAGAAGCAGCACAGAGGAGCGGCGCCGATCAGAACACCGGGATGGTAATGTATAAGTAGCGGGGGGGGGGGTCACTTACAAGGGGGGACAGTGCCAGCTTGTGGGGGCTGTTGGTACCCCCTGGGGGCTGTTGGTACCCCCAGGGGGCTGCTGGGTACCCCCTGGGGGCTGTTGGTACCCCCAGGGGGCTGTTGGTACCCCCAGGGGGCTGTTGGTTCCCCCAGGGGGCTGTTGGTACCCCCAGGGGGCTGTTGGTACCCCCTGGGGGATGTTGGTACCCCCAGGGGGTTGCTGGGTACCCCCTGGGGGCTGTTGGTACCCCCAGGGGGCTGTTGGTACCCCCAGGGGTCTGCTGGGTACCCCCTGGAGGCTGTTGGTACCCCCAGGGGGCTGTTGGTACCCCCAGGGGGCTGTTGGTACCCCCAGGGGGCTGCTGAGTACCCCCTGGGGGCTGCTGGGTACCCCCAGGGGGCCGCTGTATAACACCTGGGGGGTGCTGTATAACCCCTGGGGGCTGCTGTATATACTGCTGAGGCCTGTATACCACTGGGGCTGCTGTATATACCACTGGGGCTGCTGTATATACCACTGGGGCTGCTGGGGCTCCTGTATACTACCACTGGGGCTGCTGGGGCTCCTGTATACTACCACTGGGGCTGCTGTATACTACCACTGGGGCTGCTGGGGCTCCTGTATACTACCACTGGGGCTGCTGTATACTACCACTGGGGCTGCTGGGGCTGCTATATACTACCACTGGGGCTGCTATATACTGCCACTGGGGCTGCTATATACTACCACTGGGGCTGCTGGGGCTGCTATATACTACCACTGGGGCTGCTATATACTACCACTGGGGCTGCTATATACTACCACTGGGGCTGCTGTATACTACCACTGGGGCTGCTGGGGCTGCTATATACTACCACTGGGGCTGCTGTATACTACCACTGGGGCTGCTGGGGATGCTATATACTACCACTGGGGCTGCTATATACAACCACTGGGGCTGCTGGGGCTGCTATATACTACCACTGGGGCTGCTATATACTACCACTGCGGCTGCTGTATACTACCACTGGGCTGCATATACTACCACTGGGGCTGCTGTATACTACCACTGGGGCTGCTGGGGATACTATATACTACCACTGGGGCTGCTATATACTACCACTGGGGCTGCTATATACTACCACTGGGGCTGCTATATACTACCACTGCGGCTGCTGTATACTACCACTGGGGCTGCTGGGGATGCTATATACTACCATTGGGGCTGCTGTATACTACCACTAGGGCTGCTGTATACTACCACTGGGGAGGCCTGTATACCACTGGGGGGGGGTCTGTATACCACACTGCTGGGGGCTGTATACCTGTGCTGGGGTCCACCCTCGGCTTATACACGAGTCAATAGGTTTTTCCAGATTTTTGGGGCAAAAGTAGGGGGGTCGGCTTATACACGGGTCGGCTTATACACAAGTATATACGGTAATCAAAGAAGCTGCCTATTAAAGTAATTCAGTTTATAGGAACCTGCTGCTGATAACTCTGTTTTTGTTTTTGTTTTTATCTTTTGTATTCTCTTTTAGCTGCATTTGATTCGTATAACAAGGTGTTGGGGTACCCCTTGGGATAGGTCATGGTTATATATTTGTTGATTTGGATATTCAATAATGAGAAGTAGTGATAAGAACTAAATATGGACATTTTTATATGTGGACATTTAATACAGGACCCAGGATTCCATTCAACATGGTGGTTATTAAGTGTATATTTGATGTTGTGTATATATATTATTAAGTATGTATTACTGTTATTATATACTAATAGGTTCGGTTTACACCAGTCACCTTCAGTATGATCTGTATTGTTGCTAAGCTTAACCATGAGATTTACACAACACGATTATGAATATGAGGCTAATGAATGGTTATGGTGATGGTAATCGGTGGGAGTGGTTATTATATAATAGTCTAATGCTTTATATGAGATAACTGACCATTGGTAATGGAATGGATTGGGTTAAATACTATACATCATGTTCCATTAGGTGGGGTGAATACCAATGATATGTAAGAATAGCCATTAAGTTTTATGACCATACACAGGCAGGAGATATGTATTCAGTGGTTATGGAGTATGAGCGGTCTCCTTGGATACGTTGACATCGCTAATCCAATGGGTGAGTTGATTGCATGTGATTATAATAGACCTAGCGATTAGTCTAGGCACGACATTGTACCGAGCTAGTAACCAATAGAGGGTGATGGAGCGTGTGGTCAGGTGTTGTAAACACTGAATGGCGGAGCGTGATTGGTCTGTGGTGATAAGGAGGCGGCGCATGCGCTGTATTGACCTATCATATCTAGTTTTACTATTGGGACAGTAATGGTTTGCGATGTGCGGGGAGACGCGATTGGTTGCAGAACGGGAATGCATTGAACATGCGCACTTGTCCCCGGTTCTCTGTGTATCGCTGGTGCTTGTAGCCGGTGCACATGAGATGATGCGTGACACGCTGATTTGTGACTGGAGATATGGACCCGTGGGAGAGTCGGGCATAGACACTCTAGATCGGTTGCTAAGGTAGTAGTCCGCGGATGATGAGTTCCTTGTAGAATGATGGGGTATGAATAGTTTCTACACATAAGATATAAACATCTACAGATGTGGTTAGTGAGTGCTTCTCTATGATGCAGTAAGACATGTCAGTAATTTTGTGTAATCCACCGATGGCCTCACTATATGTAGCATCCAAGTTTATATACATGGATGTTGGCATGGCAACTGGCAGGTGTATACTGATTGGATACTGATGTTAACCGTTCAAGTGCCTGTATGTTCATTTTAAACCTTGGATTATTGATATAATGCTTGCCAGAATATACAATTTGTTTTGTAAAAAGAAGGGGGTAACCATATATAACACCTTATATGTAATTCTATTATGTATTGTTATGTATTTTATGTGTTTTGTATTAATTGATAGATGTGGTTTGTGATTGGTCTACACTGGTTTATGGGTGTGGTGGAGCACTATTTAAAGAGGTCAATTGTAAAACATACTGAGCTTGATAAAGACCACAGGAGTGGTCGAAACGTCGCTTCTGTTGACCATGGAATAAAGGACACTCAGAATTTTCACCATCGAAGGTCTGTGACGATGTCTCTTTTTTGACTTTAATGATTTATAATAACCGGATGTCAACTCTCCGGGTTGGACGTGCGTCCAGGTGCGGACTGGAAGCTTGAAGGTCCTGCAAATTACCTCATGGTGCTGTGACCAGCTAACCGGCTTATATTTTGCGTCTTGAGCTGATGTTTCTAATGACACCATTGTTGGAAAGATATGATGTTTTGTTCGCCCATTATTGCATTTTATTGCAATGCTGCGGCGACCAAAAAAACATAATTTTGGCATTTGGATCTTTTTTTCCGCTACG
>JARQOC010000003.1:172145727-172247021 GCA_033576535.1 Allobates femoralis
ATTGGGAGCCCCAATGGGGACAATGTTGCAAATGTATGTAAAGTGCTAAGAGATAATTAGCGCTATATCAGGGGTAGGGAACTCAAGGCCTCGAGAGCCACACCAGCACAGGTTTTAAGGATTTCCTTAGTATTTGACAGTCAGTAATTTCATCCCTTGCATAGGTGATGATTCCAACTGTCAAATGCTGAGGGAATCCTGGAAAACTGCGCTGTGTGCAACACTTGAGGCCTGGAGTCCCCTACTCCTGTGCTATATAAATGAAGAAATATTATTATTATTACTACCTTATTTTGTTTCCTTCTATCTTTAAGGCTGTCCAGAAACAGTCCTGGCTTACCAACCTAGTTCATGTTGTCTTAGTAAGTGATTTACACTGTAGCTCTAGCCAAGTATGTACTCCTGAGGGATATTCTTTGCATTGCTCGCAATGTTCAGACAGGTAGAATGATTTTAAGTAATGTCTAAGCATAGGGGAGGGGAGCAGAGAAGCTTACACAGGAGGACAGATTTTGCTAAACCTGCAGTTCAAATAAACTAACACAACATGAACTTGGTTGATGAATCAGCACTTTTAGCATAGTGAGAAAGATAGAAGATAGCAAAATATGGTAATGAATAAAGATTCCTAACTTTACAAAGGATAATCCATAATTACATTTTTTAAAGAAAGGTTAGTTCTTCTTTAATACGTATTTTAATTTTATGCCCCGAAGAATCCATAGCCTTTATACGTGTATTGAAGAACAGTGTGTAGTATTGAAACTTATCACCCCCATTCAAAAAGGAGTGTCAGCGAGCCACGGGCAGTATTAATGTGTGTGGATTGTGCCGAATTGAGAGAAAATAGGTGAATATCTTGAAATTACCCCCATGTCAATAGAAATAAGTTTGAGGATGACACCTAACTTTTATGGCAGAAGCAAACAGAGGAAGACCCCTTTGTAAGTATAGCATATTATGGGCCCATTGCAGTTGAATAATGTTCAAAAGGCACTTACTCATCTGTAGGTGAAAGTGGATCCCCTTTTTCTCTTTGGCTCCAATGCAATTACAACGGTTTCAACAATGGTATTTTCATCCCAACTTTATAGTAAATTTCCCTCATTATTGATATATTGGTGTATTTTTCTGCTAACAAGTTTGGATATACATGCGCAGGGCCGGACTGGGACCAAAAAGCAGCCCTGGAAAACAAGCCCCACCAGCCCACATACTATATCACCCATCAGCCCCGATCAGTGAATTTAGCTTTTATGTTGTCATGCCCCTCACCACTTTTTTAAAGGTGTTATCTGAAGAGCCACATGGGAACGGTGCAACAGAGGGAAATCAACCACAGCTCCATTTACATGTTACTCTCCAAAGCCACGTTTCCCAGGATTGTGGGGTCCCAGCGGTCAGATTGTTGGAATATGTTTAGTGCAACAACTCCATTACTGTGTATGTAAGTGTTGTATTGCTAGGTTTGTGCATTGTGTATAAAGTTGGATTTAAAAAAAAAAGAAAAAAAAAAAGGAAACACTTTCAGAGGCTCACACACAGGAAATACCATGTGACTGCAACCAGTTTCCTGTGCCTGTGCATGAGAGAAGAAGCAGCTGCTGCACAGATACATCTAAGATATGTATATTCCTGTTTCCACAAAGCCCTTCATATCTGTACCTGTTTGTTTCTAATTAAAGCTCAGTTCTTTTGTCAACACGCTTTCAGTGTATCCTGAATGATCTGCTGCCAACTCTGATCCACCCTTGAAGAGAGTGTCATCACCTATACAAAAGAGAAGTGATGACTTCCTTGTTCAGGATAATCATAATTAAACAACATTTAAATGCTGAAATTCACTAAGTCCAATACCGCCTCTCTGACAGTAGGACAGGAGAAGTGGCACTGTGCAGTGTATATATACAGAATATCTGACAGCAGGACAGGAGAAGTGGTACTGTGCAGTGTATATATACAGAATAATACAGATCCTGAGGATTACACCCGGTATACAGGACAGGAGAAGTGGTACTGTACAGTGTATATATACAGAATAACACAGATACTGAGGATTACACCCAGTATACAGGACAGGAGAAGTGGTACTGTGCAGTGTATATATACAGAATAATACAGATACTGAGAATGATATCCAGTATACAGGACTGGAGAAGTGGTACTGTGCAGTGTATATACAGAATAATACAGATACCGAGGATTACACCCAGTATACAGGACAGGAGAAGTGGTACTGTGCAGTGTATATATACAGAATAATACAGATCCTGAGGATTACACCCAGTATACAGGACAGGAGAAGTGGTACTGTGCAGTGTATATATGCAGAATAATACAGATACTGAGGATTACACCCAGTATACAGGACAGGAGAAGTGGTACTGTACAGTGTATATATACAGAATAACACAGATACTGAGGATTACACCCAGTATACAGGACAGGAGAAGTGGTACTGTGCAGTGTATATATGCAGAATAATACAGATACTGAGGATTACACCCAGTATACAGGACAGGAGAAGTGGTACTGTGCAGTGTATATATGCAGAATAATACAGATACTGAGGATTACACCCAGTATACAGGACAGGAGAAGTGGTGCTGTGCAGTGCATATATACAGAATAATACAGATACTGAGGATTACACCCAGTATACAGGACAGGAGAAGTGGTACTGTGCAATGTGTATATAGAATAGTATACAGTGTGGACTCAACACTATAAATTATATACACAGTCACAGCTACATACTAAATGCTATGTACACAGTTCCACAGTACATACTAAAATATAGCTACTTGTCAGTAGCATATATTGTATAGCTGTGTATACTGGGTGTGTGCCATTGCCCATGTATATACTTATCGATGTATGGGGTTGAGATATATATATTGTATATACAAGATTGAGGTGTATATATATATTTGATACTATATATGGGGCTGGGGGTGAGGTATGTACATTAATAGAATATATGGGGCTGAGGTTTATCCATTGGATAGGATATATGGGGTTGAAGTACACTAATTAGAAAGGGTATACTAGGGCTGAGGTATATACTATATACCTCAGACCCAGCATGTTTGGCACCATATATCCTATCTAATGTACATTCCTTGGCCCAAGTATGTCCTGTGTAAAGTATACCCTGGGACTGAGGTTTATTCAGTACACTAGAAAAAGGCCCGATGCTATTGCATCGGGAGTGCGGTGTAATGAACAGGTTCCGTAAAAATAGTCGCTGAATAGTACAGTCTTCTCTCCGGAAAGTATGCTGTTGTTGCGGGATTTATATGGAGTATATGGTGGCTCAGTGGTTAGCACTGTATACAGTGGCTCAGTGATTAGCACTGTATATGGTGGCTCAGTGGTTAGCACTGTATATGGTGGCTCAGTGGTTAGCACTGTATATGGTGGCTCAGTGATTAGCACTGTATATGGTGGCTCAGTGGTTAGCACTATATATGGTGACTCAGTGGTTAGCACTGTACGGTGGCTCAGTGGTTAGAACTGTACGGTGGCACAGTGGTTAGCACTGTATGGTGGCTCAGTGGTTAGCACTGTATGGTGGCTCAGTGGTTAGCACTGTATATGGTGGCTCAGTGGTTGTCACTGTATGGTGGCTCAGTGGTTAGCACTGTATACTGTGTCTCAGTGGTTAGCACTGTATGGTGGCTCAGTGGTTAGCACTGTATGGTGGTTCAGTGGTTAGCACTGTATGGTGGCTCAGTGGTTAGCACTGTATACGGTGGTTGAGTAGTTAGCACTGTATGGTGCCTCAGTGGTTAGCACTGTATATGGTGGCTAAGTGGTTAGCACTGTATATGGTGGCTAAGTGGTTAGCACTGTATACGGTGACACAGTGGTTAGCACTGTATGGTGGCTCAGTGGTTAGCACTGTATGTTGGCTCAGTGGTTAGCACTGTATATGGTGGCTAAGTGGTTAGCACTGTATATGGTGGCTAAGTGGTTAGCACTGTATACGGTGACACAGTGGTTAGCACTGTATGGTAGCTCAGTGGTTAGCACTGTATGGTGGCTCAGTGGTTAGCACTGTATATGGTGGCTAAGTGGTTAGCACTGTATATGGTGGCTAAGTGGTTAGCACTGTATACGGTGGCACAGTGGTTAGCACTGGTAACGGTGGCTGAGTGGTTAGCATTGTATACGGTGGCAGAATGGTTAGCACTGTATATGGTGGCTCAGTGGTTAGCACAGTATGGTGGCTCAGTGGTTAGCACTGTATATGGTGGCTCAGTGGTTAGCACTGTATATGGTGGCTCAGTGGTTAGCACTGTATATGGTGGCTCAGTGGTTGGCACTATATACGGTGGCTCAGTGGTTAGCAGTGTATACGGTGGGTCAGTGGTTAGCACTGTATATGGTGGCTCAGTGGTTAGCACTGTATACGGTGGCACAGTGGTTAGCACTGTATATGGTGGCTCAGTGGTTGGCACTGTATACGGTGGCTGAGTGGTTAGCATTGTATACGGTGGCAGAATGGTTAGCACTGTATATGGTGGCTCAGTGGTTAGCACTGTATATGGTGGCTCAGTGGTTAGCACTGTATATGGTGGCTCAGTGGTTGGCACTGTATACGGTGGCTCAGTGGTTAGCAGTGTATACGGTGGGTCAGTGGTTAGCACTGTATATGGTGGGTCAGTGGTTAGGACTGTATAGAGTGGCTGAGTGGTTAGCTGTCTCCTCCTGTCCTCTGGCCCTGTGTTCCCCTGTCCTCTGGCCCTGTGTCTCCCTGTCCTCTGCCCCTGTGTTCCCCAGTCCTCTGCCCCTATGTGCCGGTGTTCTCTGGCCCTGTCCTCTGGCCCAGTGTCCCGCTGTCCTGTGGCCCACTGTCCCGCTGTCCTGTGGCCCAGTGTCCCGCTGTCCTGTGGCCCAGTGTCCCGCTGTCCTTTGGCCCAGTGTCTCGCTGTCCTCTGCCTTGTGTCCCCGTCCTCTGCTCATGTTCTGTGTCCCTCAGTCCTGTGTGCCCCTGTGTCCCTGTCCTGTGTGCCCCTCTTCTGTGTGGCCCTGTCCTGTCTTGTGTGTCCCTGTCCTGCGTGGGCCCCTGTCTGTCCTGCGTGGGCCCCTGTCTGTCCTGTGTGGGCCCCCTGTCTGTCCTGTGTGGGCCCCCTGTCTGTCCTGTGAGGCCCCCTGTGTGTCCTGGGAGGCCCCCTGTCTGTCTTGTGTGGCCCCTGTGTGTGCTGTGAGGCCCCCTGTGTATCCTGTGAGGCCCCTGTGTGTCCCCCTGTGTGTGCTGTGAGGCCCCTGTGTCCCCCTGTGTGTGCTTTGAGGCCCCTGTGTGTCCCCTGTGTGTGCTGTGAGGCCCCTGTGTGTCCCCCTGTGTGTGCTGTGAGGCACCTGTGTGTCCCCCTGTGTGTGCTGTGAGGCCCCTGTGTGTCCCCCTGTGTGTGCTGTGAGGCCCCTGTGTGTCCCCCTGTGTGTGCTGTGAGGCCCCTGTGTGTCCCCCTGTGTGTGCTGTGAGGCACCTGTGTGTCCCCCTGTGTGTGCTGTGAGGCCCCTGTGTGTCTCCCTGTGTGTGCTGTGAGGCCCCTGTGTGTCCCCCTGTGTGTGCTGTGAGGCCCCTGTGTGTCCCCCTGTGTGTGCTGTGAGGCCCCTGTGTGTCCCCCTGTGTGTGCTGTGAGGCCCCTGTGTGTCCCCCTGTGTGTGCTGTGAGGCCCCTGTGTGTCCCCCTGTGTGTGCTGTGAGGCCCCTGTGTGTGCTGTGAGACCCCTGTGTGTCCCCGTGTGTGTGCTGTGAGGCCCCTGTGTGTCCCCCTGTGTGTGCTGTGAGGCCCCTGTGTGTCCCCCTGTGTGTGCTGTGAGGCCCCTGTGTGTCCCCCTGTGTGTGCTGTGAGGCCCCTGTGTGTCCCCCTGTGTGTGCTGTGAGGCCCCTGTGTGTCCCCCTGTGTGTGCTGTGAGGCCCCTGTGTGTGCTGTGAGACCCCTGTGTGTCCCCGTGTGTGTGCTGTGAGGCCCCTGTGTGTCCCCCTGTGTGTGCTGTGAGGCCCCTTTGTGTCCCCCTGTGTGTGCTGTGAGGCCCCTTTGTGTCCCCGTGTGTCCTGTGAGGCCCCGGGGCACTTCAGCTTTGTGCCGACGGGAGATGAGTGCCGCACATGGTGCTCATCTCCCTGCGGCTTCAGGGCTGTCAGAGCATGACGGCGGGGCTGGGCGAGGAGCGGGCGGAGGCTGAGGGAGGTGTTCGGCAGTGTGGCGGAGCTGCCATCACTAGCGGCGCCGGTAATTGCGGCTCGCGATGGCGCATGCGTGCCATCGCTCGCTGCGCTGGCATTTATTATATAGGATTAGATAGGATATTTTGAAGCTGAGGCTATAAATATGGAGTGTGTATTAGTGATGGGCGAATCCTAAATTACTCGGAATCGCTTGACTCTAGCGAGTCCGAGCCCAGGACTCGCTACTCGTTGCGAGTCTAGCGAGTCCAATGTTAATGAATGGGGAAGCGAGTAATAGCGAGTAGTGTGAGATTTACAAATCGCAGATGTGTCGGAAGCTTCAGCCTGAAGCAATCCTAGTTGTGTCATTTATTTGCATTGCTCGTTTACTTTGTAAGTAATCGCTGACTCGCACAGATAAGATCCTGTCTTCTCTGTGTTCTGGCTGCCCCAGCTCCAGGGTCCTAGAGCCTGCCTGCTGCCTGATGTAGCAGAGCTGACATTGTTCTCAGTCTGCTCATTCCCTGTGTACAGACATGAATGTCTGTGCACAGAGATGATGTAGCAGAGCTGAGATTGTTCTCAGTCTGCTCATTCCCTGTGTACAGACATGAATGTCTGTGCACAGAGATGATGTAGCAGAGCTGAGATTGTTCTCAGTCTGCTCATTCCCTGTGTACAGACATGAATGTCTGTGCACAGAGATGATGTAGCAGAGCTGAGATTGTTCTCAGTCTGCTTATTCCCTGTGCATAGACATCTATATTTATGCACAGGGGATGTAGCAGAGAGGACATCGCGTTTTGGACTGCGTCGGACGGAAGAGGATTTTTTAAATTAAAGATGGAGTCCCTAATGGCTTTTTTTTTTATTTCTAATAAAAATTTTTCCTTGTGTTGTGTTTTTTTTAAAACAATTTAATAGAAATTCATGGCGGTCATGTCTAATATCGGCGTGACCGCCATAAATTTCGGGCTTAGGGCCAGCTGATAATACAAAGCTGGCCCTAACCTCTTTATTACCCAGCGTGCCACCGCTACCAGGGCCGCTGGAAGAGCGGGGTTCAGCGCCAGAGGATGGCGCTTCAATGAACGCGCCATCTTCTGGGGCGGCTGCGGGCTGCAATTTGCAGCGGGGGGTGCCCAGAAAGCTTGGGCATCCCTGCGCTGCGGATTCCAGCCCCCAGCTGCTTAGCTGTACCTGGCTAGACATAGAAATTGCGCGGAGCCCCACGCATTTTTTTTTAATTATTTCATGAAATTCTGAGATTCTGACTCTGAGACTCTGACTCTGAGACTCTGACTCTGAAATTCATGAAATAATTAAAAAAAAATGCGTGGGGCTCCGCGCAATTTCTATGTCTAGCCAGGTACAGCTAAGCAGCTGGGGGCTGGAATCCGCAGCGCAGGGATGCCCAAGCTTTCTGGGCACCCCCCGCTGCAAATTGCAGCCCGCAGCCGCCCCAGAAGATGGCGCGTTCATTGAAGCGCCATCCTCTGGCGCTGAACCCCGCTCTTCCAGCGGCCCTGGTAGCGGTGGCACGCTGGGTAATAAAGAGGTTAGGGCCAGCTTTGTATTATCAGCTGGCCCTAAGCCCGAAATTTATGGCGGTCACGCCAATATTAGACATGACCACCATGAATTTCTATTAAATTGTTTTAAAAAAAACACAACACAAGGAAAATTTTTTATTAGAAATAAAAAAAAAAGCCATTAGGGACTCCATCTTTAATTAAAAAAATCCTCTTCCGTCCGACGCAGTCCAAAACGCGATGTCCTCTCTGCTACATCCCCTGTGCATAAATATAGATGTCTATGCACAGGGAATAAGCAGACTGAGAACAATCTCAGCTCTGCTACATCATCTCTGTGCACAGACATTCATGTCTGTACACAGGGAATGAGCAGACTGAGAACAATCTCAGCACTGCTACATCATCTCTGTGCACAGACATTCATGTCTGTACACAGGGAATGAGCAGACTGAGAACAATCTCAGCACTGCTACATCATCTCTGTGCACAGACATTCATGTCTGTACACAGGGAATGAGCAGACTGAGAACAATGTCAGCACTGCTACATCAGGCAGCAGGCGGGCTCTAGGACCCTGGAGCTGCACAGAGAAGACAGCTGGACTCAGCTCGCAAAGAAACAGCAGTTATCTGCGAGTTTCCCTGCTATCACTGGCACAGTAGCCAGTGATTACTCGCGAGTCTAATGCAAACAATGGCAATCCTAGTTTTGTCAGCGTTTCTGACAAAACTAGGATTGATATTGATTTGCATTGGACTCGCGAGTAATCACTGGGAAACTCGCAGAGTACCGAGTCCTGCGAGTCCCTTACTACTCGCCGAGTAACGAGTCCTAGCGAGTAGATTCGCCCATCCCTAGTGTGTATACCTCAGCCCCAGTGTATACATCACACAGGACATTCTGGGGCTGAGAAATATAGATTAGATAGGATATACAGGGCTGATGTATAATCATTAGACAGGATATACTGGGGCTGAGGTATATACATTATATAATATATACTAGGGGTGAGGTATGTACATTAGATAGGATATACAGGGCTGATGTATAATCATTAGACAGGATATACTGGGGCTGAGGTATATACATTATATAATATATACTGGGGGTGAGGTATGTACATTAGATAGGATATACAGGGATGATATATACTATATACCTCATTCCTGTATATCCTATATTATGTACATACCTCACTCACAGTATATCTTATATAATGTATATACCTCAGCCCCAGTATATCCTGTCTAATGTATGAATACAATGGGGCTAAGGTTTATACAGTACATTAGATTGGATATACTGAGGCTGGAGCAGTATATATCTAATATATATTAATTAGCCCCAATATATCCTATCTATAATATATTCCTGGGCCTCAGTGTGTATATACATTACACACGACATACTGGGGCTGAGGATATACATTAAATAAGTATAGCCCCAGTCTCAGTACATCCTATTTAATGTACTGTGTAAATGTGAGGAGTTGACGTGAGAAATTAGTATGATGCAGTGCAGGGGCCGGGGTCCTCCACTTCTTCACTCACCAAGGCAGCCTGTGCGATCATGCAGGCAAGCAGCGGCTGCAGCCCACTCGATGCCGACATCCCGCCAATAGTCAGAGCCGGCATACAGAGGACGGTGTCAGCCTCAGGCAGGTATGTGAGTGCGGGCCAAATTACCGCGACCGCGCGTTCGCGATCGCGGCTGCGCGTGCGCGCCATTACAAAGTATTAAAGGGCCAGTAGCATTAATGTGTCCAGGGCAAACGGCCCATTATGCAGCATGCCGCTCAATGCTGCGGCCCACTGACTCCCCGCTGTGCACAGCGGTGGCGGCCGCAAAATGATTTAAAGTCAGTCTGCGGCCACAGGAGCGGTCGCAGCAGCCCCGCCCACACCACCATCACCGGCCAATCGGGAGAACTCCCGGTAGTCCCACCTGCCAGTCCGGGCCTGTACATGCGTGAAGAGTAACTAAATTATAGTACAACAACAAAAACAGTTTGCTTAGCAGAAAACACTGCAATAAGTAGTTTGACTTGCTTGTGTACATAGTAAAGGCTGGTTCATTACTTTTTCAGATTAAAGTATTTCTCAATAAATTTTGTATTTTGCGGATAGCTTACATAGCATGAAGCAAATAGCACATATATATGTTTTGCAGTGGTTGCCTAATTAGTGTGAGAAAAAATGAGTCCAGTTAATGAACATGCTAAAGTTTATATTGAAATATTGTACAGGGATACTGGGAAATTACTTTCTTTGGCACGGATGAAAATGCTTGAAAAATGACTCTGCAGCTTAAACCTCCCGATCCGACAGAAACATTGCAGAAGAGAAATTTCCAGCAGAACAAGCTGTCCAATAAAATAAAGTATATCGTAAAATTGGACTTAAAGTCCCAGGCCGATCCCAAAATAGACATATTTGTCACATTGCTTTCTTTAGTCCAAAATTCCAGATACTATCACTAAAAATAAAACAAGAAAATAGCATGATAACTCAAACCATTAATCAAATAAAGCACAAAACAAACAGCAAATAGACACAATAGATAAAGGACGTTTGACTGATCTAAAGCAGTTACTGACTGAGATAAAGACAAAAATAAAGTGTTAGTCAAATATAAAGATATTTTTCTTTGTCTCCATGTTTGATGAGATTATATACAGAGGGGAAGACAGATATTTTTCAAAAAAATATGTGACAAAAATAAATGAAATAGATTTTAAACACATTCACCAAAGTACTGATGCCTGCTTTAAGAATAAACTATGAATAACAGCAATGGTTTCTTAGAAAGTCCCACTGTATCACAGAAACCAGTGGCGTATCTAAGGGGGGCTGGTGGGGAATCTGCCCCAAGCGCAGCAGGCAGGGGGGCGCCACTGGGACTCCTGCTGCAGTGCCCACGGTCTCTCCCTCCCCACCGCCACATGCTGGGCCCCCCCCCACCTGCAGTGTGAGTCGGCTTTATTCTCTACTGCAGTGCCGCACACTCTGCACTTACAGGACCTGTGATTATGTCAATGGAGGGGAGGAGTCAGGGGTCACATGATGAGCTCCTCGGCATATGCACGACTCTGCTGTGCTGGCCATCATGGTGCTGATGAGGTGAAGTTTATGGGTGGGGTCGGGAGGGATTTACAGTGTGGATGTAGCGGAGCCGAGAGTGGACTAGGTGTATGGTGCGGAGATGCATGTGTACGAGGTGTATGAAGCAGAGCTGAGAGTAAACTAGGTGTACGGAGCAGAGCTAAGTGTGTACTAGGTGTATGGAGCAGAGCTGAGTGTGTACTAAGTGTAAGGAGCAGAGCTGAGTGTGTATGAGGTGTACGGAGCTCGACGAACTTCTCATCTCTAGTCTGGAGCATTTACAATACTAGAAATACACCATGTTCCAAATTATTATGCAAATTGGTTTTAAGTGTCAAAGGGTTTTTTTTTTTTTTTTCAATGAAACCCATTGATGGTATTGTGTCTCAGGGTTCTTTGGATCACTGAAATCAATCTCATATACCTGTGATAATTAGTTTGGCAGGTGAGCCCAACAAAAGGAAAACTGGGTGTTCCACAATATTAAGCAGGCCACAGTTTTCAAGTAACATGAGAAAGAAAAAGGATCTCTCTGCTGCCGAGAAACAACAAATAATGCAATGCCTTGGACAGGGGATGAAAACATCACATATTGCATGAAAACATAAACGTGATCATCATACTGTAAAGAGATTTGTGGCTGATTCTGAACACAGACGTGTTTGTGCAGATAAAGGCAGCATGAGGAAGGTTTCTGCCAGGAAAGTTCATCGGATTAAGAAAGTAGCTGCTAAAAAGGCCTTACAAACCAGCAAATAGATATTTGAAGCTGCTGGTGCCTCTGGAGTCCCTCGAACCTCAAGGTGTAGGATCCTTCAAAGGCTTGCTGTGGTGCATAAATCTACTATTCGACCACCCCTAAACAGTGCTCACAAGCAGAATTGGTTGCAGAGGACCCAGATATACATGAAGACTCATTTTCAAGCAGTCTTGTTTACTGATGGGTGCCGAGCAACCCTGGATGATCTAAATGGATGGAGTAGTGCATGGTTGGTGTATGGCCACCATGTCCCAACAAGGCTGCGTCATCAGCAAGGAGGTTGAGGAGTCATGTTTTGGGGAATCATTGGGAAACAGCTGGTAGGCCCCTTTAAGGCTCCT
This sequence comes from Allobates femoralis, assembly GCA_033576535.1. Lineage (NCBI taxonomy): Eukaryota > Metazoa > Chordata > Amphibia > Anura > Aromobatidae > Allobates > Allobates femoralis. Next base: position 172,157,642 of record JARQOC010000003.1, read on the forward strand.
GAAGGTGTGAAAATGACCTCTGCAAAGAATATAGAGTTTCTGACTGAGAACTTTCTTCAATGGTACAAAAAGCAAAAACGTGCCTTCAGGAGCAAAATCATCTTCATGCATGACAATGCACCATATCATGCTGCAAAGAATACCTCTGTGTCATTGGCTGCTATGGGCATAAAAGGAGATGAACTCATGGTGAGGCCACCATCTTCCCCTGACCTCAACCCTATAAAGAACCTTTGGAGTATAATCAAGCAAATGATCTATGAGGGTGGGAGGCAGTTCACATCAAAACAGCAGCTCTGGGAGGCTATTCTTGCATAATGCAAAGAAATACAAGCAGAAACTCTCCAGAAACTCACAAGTTCAATGGATGCAAGACTTGTGAAGGTGATATCAAAGAAGGGTTTCTATGTTAACATGTAACTCGGCCTGTTAGGATGTTTTGGAGTTAAATAGCTTTTTATTTCAGTGAATGTGACCTCCTAATGCTGCAAATTCAACAAATGAGCATTTTCAGTTCTTTCAAACATATCAAATGTTTTGAAACTCTACCGTGCCTAATAATTTGGAACAGTGCATTTAGAGTTTTTTTTAAATTTTTAATACTCTAACGGGTGATGTCTTTTATTACACTGACTGTCATTTGCACTGACCATTTAGGAAAATTAGAGAAAAAGAACATTTGCATAATAATTTGGAACATGGTGTACACCATATATGTGGTGCAGGAGAGTGGCAATGTGATCAGATGACCTGACTATTGATGTTGCCCTGATCTGGAAGTGTCTGCAGTCAGGGCTTCAATTTAGCTCATGCCGAGAAGATACAAGTAAAATTTAAAGCTGGGCTCCATCATCTTACACCTTCTCTGAGCCAGCTGACAGCTTGACAGCCATATCAAAAAAATTAAAACACAATCTGTCAAGATGCAGCTGTCTGGGGGACACCTCGGAGTTAGGGATGGGCGAATCTACTCGCTAGGACTCGTTACTCGGCGAGTAGTAAGGGACTCGCAGGACTCGGTACTCTGCGAGTTTCCCAGTGATTACTCGCACGAGTCCAATGCAAATCAATAACATTCCTAGTTTTGTCAGAAACGCTGACAAAACTAGGATTGCCATTGTTTGCATTAGACTCGGCTACTGTGCCAGTGATAGCAGGGAAACTCGCAAAGTAACTGCTGTTTCTTTGCGAGCCGAGTCCAGCTGTCTGCTCTGTGCAGCTCCAGGGTCCTAGAGCCCGCCTGCTCACAGACATGATGTAGCAGTGCTGAGATTGTTCTCAGTCTGCTCATTCCCTGTGCATAGACATCTATATCTATGCACAGGGATGTAGCAGAGAGGACATCGCGTTTTGGACTACGTCGGACGGAAGAGGATTTTTTTAATTAAAGATGGAGTCCCTAATGGCTTTTTTTTTTATTTCAAATGAAAAATTTTCTCTGTGTTGTGTTTTTTTAACCCTATATTGGAGATTAGTGGCTGGGTCAAACGTGGCCTGACATTAAGAATCTCGGGCTTAATACCAGCTTGTATAACAAAGCTGGTATTAACCCCTTTATTACCCAGCGTGCCAATGCCACCAGGGCCGCTGGAAGAGCGGGGTTCAGCACCAGAGGATGGCGCTTCAATGAACGCGCCATCTTCTGGGGCGGCTGCGGGCTGCAATTTGCAGCGGGGGGTGCCCAGAAAGCTTGGGCATCCCTGCGCTGCGGATTCCAGCCCCCAGCTGCTTAGCTGTACCTGGCTAGACATAGAAATTGCGCGGAGCCCCACGCATTTTTTTTTAATTATTTCATGAATTTCAGAGACAGAGTCTCAGTCAGAGTTCCAGAGTCAGAGTCAGAGTCAGAATCTCAGAATTTCATGAAATAATTTAAAAAAAACCCGCTCTTGCAGTGGCCCTGGTGGCGGTGGCACGCTGGGTAATAAAGAGGTTAGGGCCAGCTTTGTATTATCAGCTGGCCCTAAGCCTGAAATTTATGGCAGTCACGCCAATATTAGACATGACCGTCATGAATTTCTATTAAATTGTTTTAAAAAAAACACAACACAAAGAAAATTTTTTATTAGGAATAAAAAAAAAAAGCCATTAGGGACTCCATCTTTAATTAAAAAAATCCTCTTCCGTACGACGCAGTCCAAAACGCGATGTCCTCTCTGCTACATCCCCTGTGCATAGATATAGATGTCTATGCACAGGGAATGAGCAGACTGAGAACAATCTCAGCTCTGCTACATCATCTCTGTGCACAGACATTCATGTCTGTACACAGGGAATGAGCAGACTGAGAACAATCTCAGCTCTGCTACATCAGGCAGCAGGCGGGCTCTAGGACCCTGGAGCTGTGGCAGCCAGCAGACAGAGCAGACAGGACTCTTATCTGTGCGAGTTTCCCAGCGATTACTTACAAAGTAAACGAGTCCAATGCAAATAAATGGCAAAACTAGGATTGCTTCAGGCTGAAGCTTCCGAGACACATCTGCGATTTGTAAATCTCACACTACTCGCTATTACTCGCTTCCCCATTCATTAACATTGGACTCGCTAGACTCGCAACGAGTAGCGAGTCCTGTGCTCGGACTCGCTAGAGTCAAGCGATTCCGAGTAATTTAGGATTCGCCCATCACTACTCGGAGTGTCACTTCAGGTGGCTGGATGGCGCCCCCGGGGCAAATGAAAAGTATGCCCTCCGTACATGCACCTCTGCCTAAACATATTTACACTACTGACAGTAATGTTGTTAAGCATAAGCATTAATTGTATTACATTAATTGTGTTACTTTCTAACAAGAAAATATTCCTGTCAGATTTAACTTAGATTTAGAGTTTGGGTATATTTTCACATTTGCCTTGGAGAGTAAAAAGATGACTGAAGGAAGTTATGCCTACTGTTCTACGTAGAGTCTTGCATAAAATCTATGACCATTACGTATATGTTACCTTAGACACCAGCTTAGATGTCAGCTTGCATAATAAAATCATATATGACAGTTGCATTTAGCCTGCAGTATAAAATCAAGGCTTTCAAGCAAAAGCTGTATTACTTTGCTGGGCATAGGTTCCTCTATGTCTTATCTCTGCTGTTTTATTGACATTATAAATTCCTTACCTATGTTAACAAATGCTCCAAGACAGAAGGAACAGGCTAAAGACATGCACCAAGCAAGCTTGACATTGTATAAGTCAAATATTTCAGAGGGTTCTCGGAGGAGTATCTCAGATGGGAAAACATTCAGAAATCATAGTTCTTTTCATGTATGCACAGGGCAGAGATTTATAGATCTCATTGTTCAGAATCCATCTTTTCAGCTGATTACCTTCATAAAAAACTAAAAGATTCAGGACTTCCATGCTCCCTTGATGGAGCTTTAAGAATCAGTAGTTTATGAGGTAGCTTGGGATTCCTGACTTGCTACAGGAAGTGTGGGAACATTTGTCTTCCGTCATTAAGGAAGAAATATAGTAATCGAAGGCAGACTTCAAAAAGTTCTAACCCAGGAGACATTAAAGTAAAGAAGATTCTTCTAAAAGGGTTTGCTGTTGTATAAACTTATAATTGAACAAGGGGGTGTAGATGAGATAAGTGACTGAACTCAGTGATTGCCTGCAGTAGGTATATGTACCATGTTCATCGTGTTACTGTTTCAGCCAGAAAACAAAAGTCGGACCAGCGACAAAAAGCCAGAACTTGGGGAGCATTTCAATGGTGTTCGTTATTTTAAAATTATATGTCCTTGCTCAAATAAAGGTTTTTCTTATAAAACCCCATTAAGAAGATGCATATGAGCATATAATATTAAAAAGAATAATGACTGCGGTCTTGGTTTAACTAATTCTTGGTGTTTAGTTTATAATTTATCCGACTAATAGATCAGCGCTTCCTTGGGAGATCTGATGTTCGTCATCATAAATTTCTTTATTTGAAAGATGTCTAATGGAATCTCGAGAAATATAGCTTCCTATCTGTATATGTCTGTTGATGTCCGGTCGACATCTGCACCGCTGTAGGAATCTCGATGCAGGGTCTAGCTAGGATCTCATTTTAATTTAGGTCGCAAAGGAGCAGGTTCTGTGGAAGCAGGTTTTGTGTGTGATAAACACAGACCAGAACTAAAGACCTGGACAGATGTCAGACAGACACTGAAAGTTAGACCCTGCATCGAAATTTCCTACAGCGGTGCAGGTGTCAACCAGACATCTACAGACGATGTACAACAGAGAGGAAGCTATATTTCTCTAGATTCCATTGGACATCTTTCAAATAAAGAAATTTATGATGATGAATATCAGGTCTCCCAAGGAAGCACTGATCTATTAGTAGGGTAAATTCTAAACCTACACATTGTCGAATCCGGATTCCTTGTTTAGAAGACCTGATCTACCCGGAGAGGCTAGCTGCAAACCTAAGGAGATCCTCTATACTATCCATGCGATACTATCCTTGTGATTCAGCAAAGACACCAAAAAGGTGAGCAATTCCTAGGCTTTAAATCGCCTACTGAAAGAATTGTATTAACTCCTGCACTTAGATTTGCGCCGATTCTTTTTCTTCTTAGATACCCCTCTCTAGAGGCTTTTGTCAAGCAACTATACCTATCACAATTCTTGGTGCTTAATATGACTGCTAGGTCACTTAAAGAGGGCTAGGTTATTTTCTCATCTTACTGAAAGAGTAAAATTGCAGTCCATGAAAAAAAGCAACTTTGCAAATTGTATTTATTAAAAATCCTCTACATTTTAAAAAATTACATAGTGTACTGCTCACTGGAAAGAGCAGGCTTTTCTGGATGGCAGCTCAAACATCCTATTGCCTCAACATAGTTAGTCTTCAGGAGAGAGTCACCACTGGCAATAAGGAAGCTGAGGTCAGGAAGCAGTGCACTTCTAAAAAAAAGAAACTTGAGACAAGACCATTAAGATTTTTTATTTAGTATAATTGAATTTAAAGTTGGTGACCAAAAAACCCCTACCTTCTTCCTTTGGATCTCATCGGATGGTCAGCATTTTTTAAAGGGTTATTCCAATAATAATTTATAATCGCATCCCTGATATAATTCAAACTGCAGATCATCATAGTCACATGTCAGTATAGACTGCATACTGAAGACTTACCTCTCCCAAAGTGTTTCTATTGACATGAGCTGTATCGATTATACCTCAATCTGTGGCCAGAAGCATGGCTGTGATATTTGAAGAAATGTATTAACCCATGTTGGGTTTACAATTAGAACAATATTTCAAGCTTCTTCCTCCTACTCTGTAAGTCTAACAGCTCTATAGCAGTGCACAGACACTGATTGTACCATCTGGAAAATAAACATTGAGGAGAATAACGCTAGAGATTACCCCTTTGTGATTAATAAGAAAGAGATATATTTCCTCCAATATCACATCCATGCTCCTTGCCATCAACTTAGATACAGCTATTGAGAGTTGAAACATAAATCTCAGGAGTATTATGTCTTCACTCTGCAGGATGAAGTGACACGTCACTAAGACGAGCAGTAGTTTTGAATGATATCATTGATGCCATTTTATCTCATTCTTTAAAAACCCATTTAAGGCCCCTTTCACAGCAGCGTTTTCGGCCGGATCCAGCCGATTCGGCAGATTTACCACATCTGCCGGGTTGGCCGCCTAATGACCGCACTTGCGGCGCCGTTCCTGCAAGCCCCATGCATTCTCTATGGGGCTTGCGGCAGGTGTGGCAAGTGCGGTCAGCTGTGGTTGTTTTGCGTGGCCGCAACTGCCGGATTGCCGCAATATCATACTTGCCACACTTGCCGCAAGCCCCATAGAGAATAAATGGGGGCTTGCCGCAAGTGTACCGCAAGTCGGCTGTTAAGCGGCCAACGCTGCATATATCGGCTGGATCTGGCCAAAAACGCTGCTGTGAAAGAGGCCTAAGTCAATGTATTTTAAATTATACTGTTTCTGATGACAAACAAGTGGGAGCATGATTCCTTTTATTCACTTTGGGAATAGTATAGAATTAAAGTACAGCAGTATTGATATAAGACATGAAATTAAATATCTCTAGTTTATTAAATATTTGCATCCCTTGATCAAAATCTATGTTGATATTTGTATCTAGCAGAACTAGTAGACTTATTATGTATAAAGCCATGTCAACACTTCCGATTCAACATTCCATTTGCTTATACTCTTTTGAAAAACAGAAGTATGAAATTAAATGAAATTGGTCACCTCCATGAACTCTATTTAGCTACAATTATGATACATTTCAGGTAAAGAGCATCTAAACTGCCATAAAGCAGGTTGTCAGTCCAAGTAATGTTGGATTGATAGCAGCAGATTCATTGATGCATAACTGATCCAAACAGAAGCAAAGGCACTTAAAATCAATTATTATTATTATTATTATTATTATTATTATTATTATTATTATTATAGGTAAGGCCATTGTTGTGTTATGTGACTATCTTTAAAGTGGAAGTGCTGCATGCGGAAGATTTTTTCCAGTTCTAAATACTAATGCATAATACTGTAGAACCCAGACTGACCCCATAATAATCAATGTAGTCCCTCCGCTTCTGTTTTTAGCAGTCCATTTTGGACATTAATGTTTAAACAAAAGTGTACATGTAGCCTAAGTTGTATTGATCTGGCTATGGTATGTTTTCTTTACTACGTAGGAACCAAACTTGCTTGCTACATTCCAATTATAGAGATTTCGCTATAAACTATAGGATCAATGTAATGTAGTTTCTTTCTCCAGGCGCCCCATTCTCTGCCTCTATAGTATGTACAGTATATCCCTTGTTCGAGGATGAAAGAACAAGAAAGGAATATAAAACATACTATTTACATATATTTTACTTTTACATATACATGACTTACATGTAAAGAAACAGAACTGGCAAAAGAGTACAGAAAGAAAAGACATAATTTTGCACAGGAAGCCATGGTTTTTTTTTCTGCATACAATGGTTACAAAACGAAATATTAATATCTGTCATGACTATAAAGATAGCAATGAACTCATTAAGAATTATAATAAATGCAGAATTGAACATCAGGAATTGCAGAGTAAATAATGGATTAGTTATTTTTACACAATGTTCATGGTTGAATTACGAATATGCAAATAGATTCTGTGGAGCCTCATTTTGGAGTCTCAAACACATGACTAGCTATCTAGGATCTCCCTGAGATCAGTGATTGCTTCTTCATGGTTGAATTACATCAGTCAAAAAAATAACTTTGTAAGAAAGGAGTCCCTCGCATGAGCAGTGGAAACCCCCCGATACAGTGGGGAAAAACATATTTAGTCAGCCACCATTTACCGGATATACTCGTGTATAAGCCGACCCGTGAATAAGCCGACCCCCCTACTTTTGCCCCCAAAACCTGGGAAAACCTATTGACTCGTGTATAAGCTAAGGGTGGACCCCAGCACAGGTATACAGGCCTCCCCAGTGGTAGTATACAGCAGCCTCCCCAGTGGTAGTATACAGCAGCCTCCCCAGTGGTAGTATACAGCAGCCTCCCCAGTGGTGTATACAGCAGCCTCCCCAGTAGTGTATACAGGCCCCAGCGGTGTATACAGCAGCCTCCCCAGTGGTGTATACAGGCCCCAGCAGTGTATACAGCAGCCTCCCCAGTGGTGTATACAGCAGCCTCCCCAGTGGTGTATACAGCAGCCTCCCCAGTGGTGTACACAGCAGCCTCCACAGTCGTGTATACAGCAGATACATCAGCCCCAGTGGTGGTATATACAGGCAGCCCCAAAGGTGTATACAGGCAGCCTCAGTGGTGGTATATACAGGCAGCCCCAGAGGTGTATACAGGCAGCCCCAGTGGTGTATACAGGCAGCCCCAGTGGTGTATACAGGCAGCCCCAGTGGTGGTATATACAGGCAGCCCCAGTGGTGGTGTATACAGGCAGCCCCAGTGGTGGTGTATACAGGCAGCCCCAGTGGTGGTATATACAGGCAGCCCCAAAGGTGTATACAGGCAGCCCCAGTGGTGGTATATACAGGCAGCCCCAGAGGTGGTGTATACAGGCAGCCCCAGAGGTGTATACAGGCAGCCCCAAATGCTGGCACTTGCCCCCCTGCTTGTAAGGCCCCCCCCCCGGCTGCTTAACTTAACATCCCTGGTATTTTAAATCGCGCGCGCAGGTCCCTCCATGCTCCCGTCCTCCCGTCGTCAGCTGTATCCGGGGTCCCCGGCCGTCGCGTAGCGATGACGTCATGCGACCGGCCAGTCACATGACCCCGGATGCTACGGAGGACGGGAGCACGGAGGGACCTGCGCGCGCGATTTAAAATACTAGGGATGGTAAGATAAGCACCCGGGGGGGCCTTACAAGCAGGGGGGCAAGTGCCAGCATTTGGGGGATATATGTATAGATATGCACTGCTTCCCCCTGCCGCTGATTGACAGGGGGAAGCAGTGCATATGTAATGAGCGGCCCCACGTGACGGGGCCGCTCATTCAGCAGCCTCCCTCCGCCTCCTCCAGCCTCCCTAGCCCCGGACACAGCCCCCACTACCGTATTGGGCTGAAAAACTCGGCTTATACACGAGTATATACGGTATGCAAGTTCTTCCACTTAAAAAGATGAGAGAGGCCTGTAATTGACATCATATGTAGACCTCAACTAAGAGACAAGATGAGAAAACAAATCCTGAAAATTACATTGTCTCATTTGGAAAGAAATTTTTTTTGAATTTTGGTGGAAAAGAAGTATTCGGTCACCTACAAACAAGCAACATTTCTGGCTCTCACAGACCTATAACGTCTTCTTTATGAGGCTCCTCTGTCCTCCACTCATTTCCTGTAGTACTGGCACCTGTTTGAAATTGTTATCAGTATAAAAGTCACCTGTCCACAACATTATACAGTCACACTCCAAACGCCACTATGGTGAAGACCAAAGGGCTGTCGAAGAACACCAGAAACAAAATTGTTGCCCTGCACCAGACTGGGAAAAATTAATCTGCAATAGGAAAGCAGTTTGGTGTGAAGAAATCAACTGTGGGAGCAATAATTTAAAAGTAGAAGACATACAAGACCACTGATAATCTTCCTCAATCTGGGGCTCCATGCAACATCTCTCCCCGTGGGGTAAAAATTATCTCAAGAACAGTGAGCAAAAATCCCAGAACCACACGGAGGGACCTAGTGAATGACCTGTAGAGAGCTGGGACCAACGTAACACAGGCTACCATCAGTAACACACTGCGCCGCCAGGGATTCAAATCCTGCTTTACCAGACGGATCCCTCTGCTTAAGCCATTACATGTCCGGGCCACCTGAAGCTTGCTAGAGAACATTTGGATGATCCAGAAGAGTATTGGGACAATGTCATATGGTCACATGACACCAAAGTAAAACTGTGTGATAGAAACACAACTCGTCGTGTTTAGAGGAGAAATAATGCTGAGTTGCATCCAAAGAACACCATACCTACTGTGAAGCATGGGGGTGGCAACATCATACTTTGGGGCTGTTTCTTTGCCAAAGGACCAGGACGACTGATCTGTGTACATGAAAGAATGAATGGGGCCATGTATCATGAGATTTTGAGTGCAAAGTCCTTCCATCAACAAGGGCATTGAAGATGAAACGTGGCTGGGTCTTTCAGCATGACAATGATCCCAAGCACACCACCAGGGCAATGAAGGAGTGGTTTTGTAAGAAGCATTTCAAGGTCCTGGAGTGACCTAGTCATACTTCAGATCTTAACCCTATAGAAAACCTTTGGAGGGAGTTGAAAGTCCATGTTGCCCAGCGCCAGCCCCAAAACATCACTGCTCTAGAGGAGATCTGCATGGAGGAATGGGCGGACATACCAGCAACAGTGTGTGCCAACCGTGTGAAGACTTAAAGGAAAAATATGACCTCTGTCATTGCCAACATAGGATATATAAGAAAGGAAGGAGATAACTTTTCTTATTGACCAAATACTTATTTTCCACCAAAATTTGAAAGAAAATTCTTTCAAAATCAGACAATGTGATTTTCAGGATTTGTTTTCTAATTTTGTCTCTCATAGGTGAGGTCTACCTATGATGTCAATTACAGGCCTCTCTCGTCTTTTTAGGTGGGAGAACTTGCACAATTGGTGGCTGACTAAATACTTTTCATCCCCACTGTATATTTCAGTTGGCTGTTGACCAAACAATTACCAAATATTTTGGCCGGGTATCCCATACACAGGAGTTCTTGCTATGCCGAGCACTCCCAAGTTCTCTGTGAGAGGGCCGCTACCAGCCATTTATGGTGGTGACTTATCTCAGAGAGAAAAAAAGATGGTCCATCCAAAAACAGATCCTTAACTCCCCAGTATCCCTATGCAAATTAGACTGTTGGCTGAATCCATTGATATCAATGTGTTAGGTTAATGTTATTCTAATGTGTTCAGGGGACTTTACAGTGATTTTCCTACATCAACCTTTTTGATATCTGCTATTGCCAAAAGTCCATAATTTTTTCCACTATAGAAACTAAGGATCCCCTTCACTATTTGTAATGTATGCTGAAAACCACAAAATGTTCAAGTTATAGAAAAAAAATGTATACAGTACAGTTGAAACCAGAAGTTTACATACATTACAGGGTGGGCCGTTTATATGGATGCACCTAAATAAAATGGGAATGGTTGGTGATATCAACTTCCTGTTTGTGGCACATTAGTACATGGGAGGGGGAAAACTTTTCGAGATGGGTGGTGACAATGGCGGCCATTTTGAAGTCGTCCATTTCAGATCCAACTTTAATTTTTTCAATGGAAAGAGGATCATGTGACACATCAAACTTATTGAGAATGTCATAAGAAAAACATTTGTGTGCTTGGTTTTAACGTAACTTTATTCTTTCATGACTTATTTACAAGTTTGTGACCAGTTATAAAATGTGTTCAAAGTGCTGCCCATTGTGTTGGATTTTCAATGCAACCCTTTTCCCCCTCTCTTGACACACTGATAGCAACACCGTAGAAGAAATGCTAGCACAGGCTTCCAGTATCCGTTGTTTCAGATGCTGCACTTCTTGTATCTTCACAGCTGAGTGATGAGGCAAACTTGTTTGTGAATGGTGAAGTTAACAAACCAAACCAACGCTATTGGTCTGACACTAAACCTCAGTGGATAGATCCCTCGAAGATTGTTGGAACACAAAAATTGATGGTATGTTGTGGTATATAGGGTACAAAGATAGTGGGGCCATTCTTCATCAATGGAAACTTCAATGCCACTGGATATCTGAATCATGCAGCAATTTGTGACTTTTTTAGGGTTTATCCAGGCTGCCGGTGGTGCCGCCGGAAAAATGCTCGGGTTTCCCATAGGTTAACATTGGGCTTGGTGCTCAGGTCAAGCACCCGAGCATCTCGATATGCTCGACCCGAGCATTTTACTGCTTGCTCAGCACTAATTATTATTATTTCATGTCAGATGGTGAAACATGCATATGTGTCTTTTTATATAGTGTATGAAAACTTCTGGTTTCAACTGTATATACTCTATGTAGTGGGCAGCCTTTTACTGCTGTGATTGGGCTCTGAATAGCTGATAAACTTTACAATAACCAATGAACTTCCTTGACCTAAAAATACAAAGAAACCTAATGCCAGTATTATGTGTTTATTAATTAGTTGGAATGTTCATGAGTAGGGATGAGCGAGTACTGCAATAATTGGACTCGCTATACTCGCAACGAGTAGGTCCCAGTACTCGGTATTCATTGCGAGTATAGCGAGTCCAATGGCAGTGAATGGGCGGGCGAGTACTTTCGCAGTGTATCTATATATGCACTGCGAAAGTGCGCTAAAAGTGAATAAAAGTTGTTAAAAAATAAAAAAAATATCACACTCACCTATCCTATGCCTGCACCGGGACTGGCAAAGAAGACATCCGATCAACAACAAGGACCTGTGAGTCTGACCGCCAATCAGATGGCTGGTAGCGACATGGCCAATCAGATGGCCAGACGTCACAAACCATGTGATCGCTACCAGCCACCTGATTAGCCAGATTGCCAGGTCATTGATGCACTTTCAAGACCTGGCAATCTGACCAAGCAGGTGGCTGGTAGCGATCAGGTGGTTTGTGACGTCTAGCCATCTGATTGGCCAGATCGCTACCAGCCATCTGATTGGCTGTCAGACTCACAGGTCCTTGTTGTTGATTGGATGTATTCTTTGCCGGTCCTGGTGCAGGTGTCGGATAGGTGAGTATGATATTTTTTTATTTTTGAACAACTTTTATTCACTTTTAGTGCACTTTCGCAGTGTATATATAGATACACTGTGAAAGTTAAAGGACTACTCGCTACTCCCGAGTAATCACAAGAAACTGAGGGAGTAGTGAGTAGCCCGAATATCGTTACTATTCGGCAAATACCAAATAGTAACGATTCTACTCGCTCATCCCTATTCATGAGTTAATGTGTTTAGTATATTCAAGTTTTACTTTTTATTACATTTCTATACCATATATCTATACTTTTCCACATATACCTATGATTGTAAAGTGACCAGTTGTAAGGTATTTCAGAGTGACATTGTCATAACCTTCTTGTGATGTGGTGACCTTAGTTATCACCTTAGAAATTAGACATCATTTTCTACAAAAAAAATATTGTATGGAGTTACAACCTGTCATTCATTCAATTACACAAAATTAAAAGGATTGTCAGAATATTGCTACATCTCTCATGTGCTCTATGAGGCAGAACAAAGGGTTATTAACAAAGAAGCTTGCATTGTGGCCAAACAAGCTTGTCAATTATATCATATAGTGACCCTTTACTTTGAAAATGTCTGGCAGCACACAACATTCTCCAGGGATAACAAGAGAAAGCCAGGGGTTTCTAAAGTCAAACCATCTGCAAACATGAGGTTGGCTTATTTGCAAAAATGCTTAACAAGATGTGACTGACCACTTAAAGCACAGTGTAACACTATTAAACCATTTCTGCTAAAAATTAAACAAAAAAAATACATGCCTGCTGTTTAATCACTGAAAAGTGAATATACCGGAAAGTACAGTAAGAGGCTTTCTCTGATGCTGTCATGTTGCAGTTTATGACACAGTTTTGCAAACCATATCTAGAGAGAGGAACTGAGAAAGACAATATACCTATATATAGTTTTTTTTGTGTATAAGATTCATTCTGTGGGGATGACCTGGAAAGTACATTGTGGGGACAGGAGTAAGCCAACTCCACCACCATATCTGTTTTCAGGTCTCGGGGAACGGGAGAAATGTAAGCTGCCATAAGAAATAGCAGCAGGGGAAGCAGTGTCTGAATCCTGGATCCAGGTTTCAGTGGGGGCCAGTAAATTAAGAGAGTTAGTGAGAAAATAGTTGTGAATAAAGGAAAGCTTGTTGCATACAGACCGTGGATTCCAGAGAACACATTAAAAGAGGGAGATGATGAAGGTGTGCAGGTAATTATTATTATTATTATTAGGTATTTATATAGCGCTATTAGGATACATTGCGCTGTACAAGTTAGAGGGTAGACAAAGACAAGTGGTCGAAAAACGACGACAAATCGACAAAACAATCGTACGGGTACAATAGGGCCAGGGATCCTGTCCACGAGGGCTCACAGTCTAGAGGTAATGTTGATAAGGTTAGCAGGGTTTCTATGTGAGGTGGGGGAGGGCTTGAAGTTGCCAGAGGGTGGACCAGGATCTGGAGAGATATCATTTGACAGGAGCAGCAGTTAAAAACAGAAAAAGCAAATAGTTTTTGTAATTGTGTCATTGTTTATGATGCAACATCCTGGAATATGATGGACTGAGATTATTCAGTAAGGTGAAGACAGCATGGGAGCTCAACATAGTAGAAGGAAGGAGAGAGGGCCTTATGTGGATGAGGGGTGATGGAGGGGGGATGGAGAGGTGAAAATGAATGGAAAAAGCACATAAGAAGATAGACATTGAAATAAAGGACATAGTTAAAAAAGAGACTGAAAGATAGTGGCTTACCTGACTCCTGCCCTGATTAACTGCCATGAAGTAACTACAAGCCAATTAGCATTCAATGCCACTTTGCATAAGATGCCACGCATGCAAACCCCCCCATCCGTGTACCCCTTAAGACAGAACTAAATTTATAGGGCACACCAAAGAATCAGGTGAGGGTGATTGTTGGAAGTCATATGGTTTTAAGTAATTAGCAGCTGTACCTCACAGCAGGGGGTAAATAGATGATGAAAGGCCACATATCTGACATTAGGCATAACCTGCACCAATTACCCTATTCCCTATCGTCTTCTTCACTCCCGATCCCTGGCTCTCACTACACACCTAACTAAAATATTTAACCTCTTTATCTTCTAATATTTTTCCCTCCTCATTAAAACATGCCTTTATTCCCTACATCCAATCACTCACTCATATATGTCAGCTGCTTCTTAAAATAATTTCCAGAATCCAACCTATCCAGAACACACTTTCATTGAGCAAAGCTGTGCCTATCTAGTTGGATTCTGGCTGAGAGTACGCATGTCGCATACTAGTGGCCACACTCTTACAATGAAGAATCCGCGCAGTGCACAAGTGCACAGGGCATACGATGTGAGTTTTCACAAATTTGAAGTCACATAGAATGACTGCAGACATGTCATTTTGGACCAGACAATCCACTTAAAGGCATAAACATTCAAAGATTGAAAATGTTTAATTTTTTCTACATTTTTGTCAAATTTCAGATAAACCTCTTCTCTTCTCTCTCTACATGGCCCTGATTGGACAGACCTTCAGCAGATTTGGCTTTCAGTACCATCTTTATGCTGATCAAACTTCTGGACAAAGTACCTCAAGGTCCGTGCTGCAGCCGAATGGATACAGAAGAAACAACGGAATGTCTGGATCAAGGTGATGACTATCGTATTTAACAATGAAAAGGTGCTCAGTAGAATCTTGATGTTCCCTGAGGAAGGAGTTCGGTATGTGGCTCTGAAACGCGTCGGATACTAAACCAAGTCATCACCTTGATCCAGACATTCCGTTCTTTCTGGTGTCTTCTGTATCCATTCGGCAGTGGCGCGGACCTTGAGGTACTTTGTCCAGAAGTTTGATTGATAACCGCAGTGACCTTTGGAAGTACGGTCCCAGCAGCAGCTGCATTTTCTGAGCGATCAAGCTGGTTGTGTGTGACACAACCTTATCAGGTGAGCAATTCTGATTTTTGCACCTTTAATCTTGTCTAAAGAGATAAGACCCTATTGCACATTCTCAACCTTTTAGATAATATATCTTTATGCTGATGACACACAACTATACACTTCATCCCCTGACCTTACTCCCGCTCTAATAAAGAAAGAGAATAACTGACTCCAATATCATGTTCGCTCTCTATTTGAAACTCAACCTTTCCAAAACTGAACTTCTTCTGCTCCCACCTCCTACTAACCTCCCTAAGTCTGACATCTCTCTCTCAGTGTGTCACACCCCAATAAAGCCTAGGCAGCAGGCTCCCTGTCTGGGTGTTATGTTTGACTCTGATCTTTCCTTCACCCCATATTTACAATCTCTCGCCCGCTCTTGCCACTTGCACCTGAGGAATATCTCTAAAATTCACCCCTTTCTCACCTTGGAAACTACAAAAACCCTCACTGTGGCCCTAATTCACTCCCGCCTTGACTATTGTAATTCTCTGTTAATTAGCCTCCCCAGCACTAGACTCTCCCCTCTCCAGTCAATCCTTAAAGTAGCAGTAGCCAGGATCACCTATCTGGATAACCGTTACTCGGACGCATCCCCTCTATGCCAGTCATTGCACTGGTTGCCTAAACACTATAGGATCCAATTCAAACTGCTTGCTCTCAACCACAAAGCTCTTCACAGTGCAGCACCTCCCTACCTCTCCACCCTCAGCTCTGTCTATCACCCCACCCATTCTCTTTGCTCTGGGAGTGACTTTAGACTAACATCTGCATTAATCCAAACCTCCCACTCCAGACTCCAAGACTTCTCCCAAGCTGCACCAAATCTCTGGAATGCTCTATGCCTAGAAATTAGGTCTATCCACAACTTACATAGTTTCAGGCGATCCTTAAAAACACATCTTTTTAGGACGTCTTATCATGATCTCTAGTCAAAGTCATTTAGACATAGCCTATCTGCTTCACCAGTCTCAAATGTATCACAAATAATAGTTGGTGGCCACTTATGCTGCTCCGATCTGTTCCCCATTTCCTCAAGTTGACTATACCATCATTGTAAATAGGCACCTGTACTTTGTGTCACCCCTACCTCATTGTTAGATTATAACCTCTTATGAGCAGGGCTGTCACTACTTTGCTTTATTTAATGTATTTGTATTGTATTATATTCTGTATTGTATTGTATTGCATTTTGTATTGTGTTTTCTGATAAATGTTTCTTATGATTGTTTGAATATGTACCTTCGAATTATGAAGCGCTGCGGAATATGATAAATAAAGATTATTATTATTATTATTATAAGAAGAAGCGAGAATCTGGGTATCTTCTTTTTCTTCGACAAATTCAAAAGTGAAACTTGAACTTGAGTTGCGGGAGTGATGAGGATCCAAGCTTTTAGGGGATTGGGTGAAAATGTACTGATTAATATGAATGATGTTTTAGGGGGAGTGGGGGAATAATTGGCCAGATTATCAGTGCTAAAGTTGGTGAGAGGGGCCTGTACATTAAAGGCCCTGTCACACATAAAGAGATCGCTAACGAGATCACTATTGGGATCGCTGTTGCGTCACGAAATTCGTGACGCAACAGCGATGTTGTCCTGTGTGACACGCACCAACAATCTGGTCCCTCCTGTGAGATCGTTGATTGTTACACACTGCTCTGGGTCATTCCTGCGTTGTTGCGCTCCCGCTGGGAAGTCTTTTTTCAACATGTTTCTGGGCAAATCCCCCTCCTTCATCAGAATAGCTAGCATGGTCTGGATTTGGTGGAAGCTGTGTCTCTTTGGAAATGTATGGAAGTCCATACTGTGTGGACAAGAGACTCTGTATTATCTGCTCCGTGACGGAGCGAGTGGCCGGTGGCCAGGGAAACCATGAGGGACATGCGAGAGGAGAGACAGGGTCCAGTGCTACATTGAGAGGATACTGAAAAGCCCTAGTAAAGTTCGTATCCTGAGGCTACAGAATGACAGTACTGGGCATGTGAACTTGGAATTGGCTTACCAAACACAGAACCTTGCTGTTTTTACAATAGTTGCTTTTTTGGTGACAAAAGGTTTTTTTTTGGTACTCACTGCAACCAACGCGAATCACAGGCGTGTTTGAGACCACACCTGAAGTTAACGGTACTGTGGCTTTAAGATACCCGGGCATCCCTATGCTAGATATATAAGCGTCACTGATATAGTTTAATGCCTTGTTATTAGTTGTGATACGTTTATACTCGGTGTGCCTCTGTTGCAGACCCTCATTATATACAAGATAACCACAGTGGTGAGTAGCACTATTACATTAAAGTACGAGCTTGGGTAAGTAAAAAGCACTAGGGGTAATCAAAGTGTCAGTGAATCAGGGCCCCTGACGTAGCTGCCGGTGTGCAGCGACACGCGTTGGGTCTGCAGGGGGTCCATCTACCATTGCTGGGGGGGCAATGCCTATGGGTGACTATAAGATTGTGACTTGCTGAGATTCACTGACACTTTGATTACCCCCAGTGCTTTTTACTTACCCAAGCTCGTACTTTAATGTAATAGTGCTACTCACCACTGTGGTGATCTTGTATATACTGAGGGTCCGCAACAGCATTGTAACTGCTATACACCATTTCCTTTGGGGATTGTATGTTGTTGCATACCCATTTATATCTTGTACACTGGAAATGAGTAAAAGGGTATTTAGTTACTTATATAACCTATTCATTGGCAGCACTATGATGTGACTACCCAGTCATAACCTGTAACCTGTTTATCATAATTGATTAAGATCCTGATTATTATGGGTTGTCAGTTATGGGTTATGGTATACATACTTACATTGAGGGAATAACTATTTGATGACTATCTGTTCTAACTGGTCTACAGTATTTGGAAATTTTTAAATATCCTATATTACTAATCTTGAATTCATTAGCTGCTCATCATGTTCAATAGGAAATTTGAGTTTAATGCATAGACTCATTTCCAACTTGTATGTATTACTTGTTCCATTATTTGGATATTATAACACTTTTTTTTACATAACTATTGGTACTCGACAACCTTGATATATGGTTTAAAAGTCTTGCTGTATGTGATATAACTACAGTACTGAATTGTTTTTTTTTCACTATCTGCTGAATGGTTATTATGTACTATGATTGTCCCCCATCCTTTGGAGCACTTATTGTGTCATGTATATATATTTAATGGACCTTCTATTGTGGTTTAAGTTGTGAATTGATTTTAAATTGTCTGCTTTTGTGTTGGAATAAAATAAACTTTGTACGTTTACAATTACCCGGGTGTGCTCCTTATATATGCCATGGCTTTTTCTTGTTTTGCATAATTATCTTACATGGCATAGTGAGCACTCATGTTTAAAATATGCTGTGACCCTGTGGTGCTCCTTTACCTCACTTTCAATATGGTAGTCTAGACATTAAGCTAGTATGCACGTGGGTACAAGATGGGGTCTGGCCACGGCCAGAAGACAAGGCTCAACTTTCAGCAGAAGTAGTGATGGGCGAGTCCTAAATTACTCGGAATCGCTTGACTCTAGCGAGTACGAGCCCGGGACTCGCTACTCGTTGCGAGTCTAGCGAGTCCAGTGTTAATGAATGGGGAAGCGAGTAATAGCGAGTAGTGTGCGATTTACAAATCACAGATGTGTCTCGGAAGCTTCAGCCTGAAGCAATCCTAGTTTTGTCAGAGACTCTGACAAAACTAGGATTGCTATTGATTTGCATTGGATTCGTTTACTGTGCAAGTAATCGCTGGGAAACTCGCACAGATAAGAGTCCGGCTGTCTCCTCTGTGCTGGCTGCCGCAGCTCCAGGGTCCTAGAGCCCGCCTGCTGCCTGATGTAGCAGAGCTGAGATTGTTCTCAGTCTACTCATTCCCTGTGCATTGACATCTATATCGATGCACAGGGGATGTAGCAGAGAGGACATCGCGTTTTGGACTGCGTCGGACGGAAGAGGATTTTTTTAATTAAAGATGGAGTCCCTAATGGCTTTTTTTTTTATTTCTAATTTTCTCTGTGTTGTGTTTTTTTTAAAACAATTTAATAGAAATTCATGGCGGTCATGTCTAATATTGGCGTCACCGCCATAAATTTCGGGCTTAGGGCCAGCTGATAATACAAAGCTGGCCCTAACCTCTTTATTACCCAGCGTGCCACCGCCACCAGGGCCGCTGGAAGAGCGGGGTTCAGCGCCAGAGGATGGCGCTTCAATGAACGCGCCATCTTCTGGGGCGGCTGCGGGCTGCAATTTGCAGCGGGGGGTGCCCAGAAAGTTTGGGCATCCCTGCTCTGCGGATTCCAGCCCCCAGCTGCTTAGCTGTACCTGGGTAGACATAGAAATTGCGCGGAGCCCCACGCATTTTTTTTTAATTATTTCATGAAATTCATGAAATAATTAAAAAAATGGGCTCCCCTATATTCTTGTGTCCGGCCAGGCACAAATAGGCACCTGGGGGTTGGGGGCAGCCCGTCGCTGCCTGCTGGATCCGGCTGGTTCCAGAAATAAGGCGAAGCCCATGTAATTTTTTTTCTGAAAAATCAATAAAACAATCCTAAAAAAGGGACTGCATCTTGATTAACCCCTCGCCCATGGTCCAGGGGTTAATAAAGATGCAGTCCCTTTTATTTACATTGTTTTATGGATTTGTCAGAAAAAAATTTCACGTGGGCTTCGCCGTAGTTCTGGAACCAGCCGGATCCAGCAGGCAGCGACGGGCTGCCCCCAACCCCCAGGTGCCTATTTGTACCTGGCCGGACACAAGAATATAGGGGAGCCCTTTTTTTTAATTACTTCATGAATTTCATGAAATAATAAAAAAAAATGCGTCGGGCTCCGCACAATTTCTATGTCTAGCCAGGTACAGCTAAGCAGCTGCAGGCTGGAATCCGCAGCGCAGGGATGCCAAGCTTTCTGGGCACTCCCCGCTGCGAATTGCAGCCCGCAGCTGCCCCAGAAGATGGCGCGTTCATTGAAGCGCCATCCTCTGGCGCTGAACCCCGCTCTTCCAGCGGCCCTGGTGGCGGTGGCACGCTGGGTAATAAAGGGTAATAAAGGGGTTAATACCAGCTTTGTTATACAAGCTAGTATTAAGCCCGAGATTCTTAATGTCAGGCCACGTTTGACCCAACCACTAAGAATCTCCAATAAAGGGTTAAAAAAACACAACACAGAGAAATTTTTTTATTAGAAATAAAAAAAAAAAGCCATTAGGGACTCCATCTTTAATTAAAAAAATCCTCTTCCGTCCGACGTAGTCCAAAACGCGATGTCCTCTCTGCTACATCCCCTGTGCATAGATATAGATGTCTATGCACAGGGAATGAGCAGACTGAGAACAATCGCAGCTCTGCTACATCATCTCTGTGAGCAGGCGGGCTCTAGGACCCTGGAACTGTGGCAGCCTGCGCAGAGAAGACAGCTGGACTTGGCTCGCAAAGTAACAGCAGTTACTTTGCGAGTTTCCCAGCGATTACTTGCACAGTAATCAGACCAATGCAAGTCAAAGGCAATCCTAGTTTTGATTTGCATTCGACTCATTGCTGTGCGAGTAATCGCTGGGAAACTCGCAGAGTACCGAGTCCTGCGAGTCCCTTACTACTCGCCGAGTAACGAGTCCTAGCGAGTAGATTCGTCCATCCCTAGGCAGAAGGCTAGAAGCTATTGCAGAAGTGGGATAGTTTGTGTGTTGAACAGGACCTCTTACATCGTAAAGTGTACCTGACATCTGAGCTGCAGCACCGGTACCAACTCGTTGCCCCCATATCGATGGGGTTGGTAGTTGCCCGAGAGATGCATGAGAATGGACCTCACTTCGGGAGAGTCAAAACACTTCAGTGGTTACAGAAAGCTCTATACTGTACCAATCTGGTGAAACAGTGACAGAGGCATGTCAGCAGTGTCGGACTTGAGGCTTGGGTAAAAGCAATGAGCAGAGGGCCCCCACACAGTCTATTAAGACTTCGGCTTCGCACAGGCTATGTTCAGCAGGCCCCGCCAAGATGTGGAAGAGCAAAATGTGCTAGATCCCTCCTTGACTCCCCTCCAGACCATGCCTGAATGGGTCTGAGACTGTGAGCGCCAGCAGCAGTTAAGAGTGATTCATTAGGGGGTGGGAATGCCTAATGATGTTGAGTGGAGTGATGTGCCCTTCCTTGAGACTTTTAGACTCTATACTGAATTGTACCTTAATACCCAATTCAGTAAAGAAACTGTTGTTTATTCTTGTCTCTGTCTCGATTTGTGACCCACTGGATCTTCTTAGGATCTCCGGTCATTACACATTTCCATATCTCAGACCTTCAAGCCAGAGGCTTGCGGCTTGTTCATCAGACTCATAATGGCAGTATCAAAGCACCTGCTTGCAGAAACAGTCCAGCACACATGGAGTGATCTAAAAAAACTTTACTATAACATAGATTATAAGTCTCAAACACAAACTTAAAAATATACATATTAAATAAATATTCCACAGGAATCAGCAGCAGCACACAGTGTTAAACTGGTGGAAAGGCCATGAAAGGCAAAGGCCATTAAGGTCTTTCAGTTATACCCTAAAGGCTGCATGCGTGCCCAGTAGGGGAAAAGCGCAGTTGGTGCAAGATGCTGGAGCGGAGAATATAACTTTAACTAAAATACAGGCCTTGGTCAAGGAAGAACTAAAATAAAAATAAGTTCAAAAAGTCCATCTCTAGCCAAAATGCCAACTAAGGGATGGGTAACTATCTCACCGACCTACCAGCATGCCATTACGAAGCTCCACTGAAATTGGCTCTCATTATTTTCTGCTATGCCCTGGATGGTTGTCACAGTTTTTCCTGATACTCCGCTGCTGGACAGTCTCCCCCCTAAGGGCTTTCTTTGCCACCACCTGCCCCCCAGCACACTCCATCATGGCCACCGCTGGAGATGACGATGGAAGAACCAGAGAATAACAATGCTCTGTAGTAGAGGTCCCCAACTCCAGTCCTCAAGGCCCACCAACAGTACAGGTTTTCATGATTACCTTAGTACTGCACAGGGGTTGGAATCATCACCTGTGCAAGTGATTAAGTTGCAACCTGTGCAATATTAAGGGAATCCTGAAAACCTGCACTGTTGATGGGCTTTGAGGACTGGAGTTGGGGACCTCTGCCCTATAGGACAGACAGGCCCTCTGGGTTTGGGTGCATCTGGTCATTTGTATTTATGTGAACTCAATCAAATTTCACACAGTACCCAGCTGTCATTCCATGCCTGCTCGTCAGCGCTAGCAGACGTCTTTGTCTGTTGGCAAAGATGTAGCAGAGATGAAGAAGATAAGAAGACCTGAATTACATTGGAAGTTTTTTTTCTTATATTTAAAGACAAAGTGCTTAAATGTGTTTTGTGTTTTATTTCTGATTAAAACATTTTTCTCTGTGTTGTGTTTTTTTTTACTGTTTACTAGAAATTAATGGTGGCCTCGTCTGAATTGGCCTGACGCCATGAATTTCGGGCTTAGTACCAACTGGTATTAACCCAATTATTAACCAGCATGCCACCCGTATTTAGGTACTCCCTCCGCTGTAGTCCATAGGTAGAGCAGGTTCAGTCTGTCCAGAGCGACAAACAGGCTGATGCTGACCTTGACAGTCAGAGGTCAATCAAGTTCATGGCTGAGGCAATAATAATAATTATAATAATAATTTTTATTGATATAGTGCCAACATATTCCGCAGCACTTTACAAATCAGAGGGTATATGATACAATACGATACAATAATCTATTATATAATCGCGAATCGGAAAAGCGCCCCTCCGCGCGCTACTTCCGGCGTGGTCATGTGGATACGAATTTAACATTGGGCGCGAAGCGCCCAATGCTGCGCGAGCAATGGCCGCGAGGCCATTGCGAGTCGCTGGCCCAGGGCGAGCAATGGCCGCGAAGCGGCCATTGCGAGCCGCTGGCCCAAAATCCATCCACAGCCCCGGCTACAACCTTAGCGATTTACCGCTCAGGTAGCGCGAGCAATGGCCGCGAGGCCATTGCGAGTCGCTGCCTGAGCTGCAATTCGCTCCCCGGGGACCATGGAGCCGAGGCGGCATTGCCGCCTCCGCTCCCCGCTACACACAATTCGCCACCCCCCCCCCCCCATGTCCGCACAGCCCGCCCCCATCAATGTCCCCACAGCCGACCCCCATGTCCGCACAGCCGACCCCCATGTCCGCACAGCCCACCCCCAGCAATGTCCGCACAGCCCGCCCACATCAATGTCCGCACAGCCCACCCCCATGTCCGCACAGCCGACCCCCATGCCCGCACAGCCCACCCCCATGTCCGCACAGCCCGCCCACATCAATGTCCGCACAGCCCACCCCCCTGTCCGCACAGCCGACCCCCATGCCCGCACAGCCGACCCCCATGCCCGCACAGCCGACCCCCATGCCCGCACAGCCGACCCCCATGCCCGCACAGCCGACCCCCATGCCCGCACAGCCCACCCCCATGCCCGCACAGCCCACCCCCATGCCCGCACAGCCCACCCCCATGTCCGCACAGCCGACCCCCATGCCCGCACAGCCGACCCCCATGCCCGCACAGCCGACCCCCATGCCCGCACAGCCGACCCCCATGCCCGCACAGCCGACCCCCATGCCCGCACAGCCCACCCCCATGCCCGCACAGCCCACCCCCATGTCCGCACAGCCGACCCCCATGCCCGCACAACCCACCCCCATGCCCGCACAGCCCGCCCCCATCAATGTCCGAAAAAAACCCATGTCCGCACAGCCGACCCCCACTAATGTCCACACAGCCCCCCCCATGTCCGCACATACTTACATGTCTTCTTAGTCATCTGATCGTCCGTCCGGCCAGGCGTCCTCTTCGTCCGGCCAGGCGTCCTCTTCGTCCGGCCCCGGGGATCTTCTGTCTTCTTCCAGCTCCGACGTCCTCTTCTCTTCTCATTCAGGTACAATGGACGACAAATCCGCCATTGTATCTCAATGAGATATGAGCGGCTCTTCTGATTGGTCGCTGTGTACTGCCCTCAGCCAATCAGAAGAGCCCCTCATTGAGCTCGAATTCTGATTGGTCGGCGCCCAATCCGAAATCGGGCTCACTGCCATAGACATGTATTAGCGGTGTCTCCGCGATTTTACGGCCGACAAATAGAACCAGGTGGCCGGCCATAAAATCGCCGACACACCGCTAATGTATGTCAATGGGAAAAATAGCGGACCTGAATGAGAACTGTCTCACTTAACATAAATAATAAATTAAATAATAAATAAAATAATTTAAAAAGAATTAAAAAATAATAAAAAATAATAATAAAAAAAATAAAAAAATTAAATAAAAATAATAATAAAAAAAATAAATATATGCTAATCAGCTCAGCCCTTTTGCCGGACCACAATGAGAACTGTGTCTCACTTAAAAAAAAATAATAAATTAAATAATAAATAAAATAATTTAAAAAGAATTAAAAAATAATAAAAAATAATAATAAAAAAATAATAAAAAATTAAATTAAAATAATAATAAAAAAAATAAATATATGCTAATCAGCTCAGCCCTTTTGGCGGACCACAATGAGAACTGTGTCTCACTTAAAATAAATAATAAATTAAATAATAAATAAAATAATTTAAAAAGAATTAAAAAATAATAAAAAATAATAATAAAAAAATAATAAAAAATTAAATTAAAATAATAATAAAAAAAATAAATATATGCTAATCAGCTCAGCCCTTTTGGCGGACCACAATGAGAACTGTGTCTCACTTTAAATAAATAATAAATTAAATAATAAATAAAATAATTTAAAAAGAATTAAAAAATAATAAAAAATAATAATAAAAAAATAATAAAAAATTAAATAAAAATAATAATAAAAAAATAAATATATGCTAATCAGCTCAGCCCTTTTGGCGGACCACAATGAGAACTCTGTCTCACTTAAAATAAATAATAAATTAAATAATAAATAAAAGAATTTAAAAAGAATTAAAAAATAATAAAAAATAATAATAAAAAAATTATAAAAAATTAAATAAAAATAATAATAAAAAAATAAATATATGCTAATCAGCTCAGCCCTTTTGGCGGACCACAATGAGAACTGTGTCTCACTTAAAATAAATAATAAATTAAATAATAAATAAAAGAATTTAAAAAGAATTAAAAAATAATAAAAAATAATAATAAAAAAATAATAAAAAATTAAATAAAAATAATAATAAAAAAAATAAATATATGCTAATCAGCCCAGCCCTTTTAGCGGACCAGAAGGAGAACTGTGTCTCAGTTAAAATAAATAATAAATTTTATAATAAAATTATTTAAAAATAATTAAAAAATTATAAAAAAAAATAATAAAAAAAAAAATTAAAAATTATAAAATATTACAAAAAATAATAATTAAAAAAAAAAATCTAATAATAATTATATTACTGCTAATAATAATGATATTAATGCTAATAATTATGCTATTAATGCTAATAATAATGCTAATAATGCTAATAATTATGCTATTAATGCTAATAATTATGCTATTAATGCTAATAATAATAAGATTAATGCTAATAATAAGCGGCCATTGCGAGCACTCAGCCCCAATAAGTATTGAACGGCCCCAAAAAGTATTGGCCCCCCCACCCAAAAGTATTAGACCCCCCAAAAAAAGTATTGCACCCCCAAAAAAAGTATGTGACCCCCCCAAAAAAAGTATGTGACCCCCCCAAAAAAGTATGTGACCCCCCCAAAAAAGTATGTGACCCCCCCAAAAAAATTATGTGACCACCCAAAAAAAGTATGTGACCCCCCCAAAAAAAGTATGTGACCCCCCAAAAAAAGTATGTGACCCCCCCAAAAAAGTATGTGACCCCCCCAAAAAAAGTATGTGACCCCCCAAAAAAAGTATGTGACCCCCCCAAAAAAGTATGTGACCCCCCAAAAAACTATGTGACCTCCAAAAAAAAGTATTGGACCCCCCAAAAAAAGTATTGGACCCCCCAAAAAAGTATGTGACCCCCCAAAAAAGTATGTGACCCCCCCAAAAAAAGTATGTGACCCCCCCAAAAAAGTATGTGACCCCCCCAAAAAAGTATGTGACCCCCCCAAAAAAAGTATGTGACCCCCCCAAAAAAAGTATGTGACCCCCCAAAAAAAGTATGTGACCCCCCCAAAAAAGTATGTGACCCCCCAAAAAACTATGTGACCTCCAAAAAAAAGTATTGGACCCCCCAAAAAAAGTATTGGACCCCCCAAAAAAAGTATGTGACCCCCCAAAAAAGTATGTGACCCCCCCAAAAAAGTATGTGACAAAACAAAAAAGTATGTGACCCCCCCAAAAAAGTATGTGACCCCCCAAAAAAAGTATGTGACCCCCCCCAAAAAAGTATGTGACCCCCCCAAAAAAAGTATGTGACCCCCCAAAAAAAGTATGTGACCCCC
Organism: Allobates femoralis; assembly: GCA_033576535.1. NCBI lineage: Eukaryota > Metazoa > Chordata > Amphibia > Anura > Aromobatidae > Allobates > Allobates femoralis. The sequence goes on from JARQOC010000003.1 coordinate 172,184,209, forward strand.
CAAAAAAGTATGTGACCCCCAAAAAACTATGTGACCTCCAAAAAAAAGTATTGGACCCCCCAAAAAAAGTATTGGACCCCCCAAAAAAAGTATGTGACCCCCAAAAAAGTATGTGACCCCCCCAAAAAAGTATGTGACAAAACAAAAAAGTATGTGACCCCCCCAAAAAAGTATGTGACCCCCCCAAAAAAGTATGTGACCCCCAAAAAAAGTATGTGACCCCCAAAAAAGTATGTGACCCCCCCCCCAAAAAAGTATGTGACCCCCCAAAAAAAGTATGTGACCCCCCCAAAAAAGTATGTGACCCCCCAAAAAAAGTATGTGACCCCCCCCAAAAAAGTATGTGACCCCCCCAAAAAAGTATGTGACCCCCCAAAAAAAGTATGTGACCCCCCCAAAAAAGTATGTGACCCCCCAAAAAACTATGTGACCTCCAAAAAAATGTATTGGACCCCCCAAAAAAAGTATTGGACCCCCCAAAAAAAGTATGTGACCCCCCAAAAAAGTATGTGACCCCCCCAAAAAAGTATGTGACAAAACAAAAAAGTATGTGACCCCCCCAAAAAAGTATCTGACCCCCCAAAAAAGTATGTGACCCCCCAAAAAAGTATGTGCCCCCCCAAAAAAAGTATGTGACCCCCCAAAAAAAGTATGTGACCCCCAAAAAAGTATGTGACCCCCCAAAAAAAGTATGTGACCCCCCCAAAAAAGTATGTGACCCCCCAAAAAAAGTATGTGACCCCCCAAAAAAAGTATGTGACCCCCCAAAAAAAGTATGTGACCCCCCCAAAAAAAAAGTATGTGACCCCCCAAAAAAAGTATGTGACCCCCCCAAAAAAGTATGTGACCCCCCCAAAAAAGTATGGGACCCCCCAAAAAAAGTATGGGACTCCCCAAAAACTATTCACACCCCCCCGAAAAGTCCTCACACCAGCTATAACTACTATAATCAAATTAATGCACATTCTAGAATCCCGATGCATTTGCATCGGGCTCACAGCTAGTATATAATAAAATACAATACAATATGAGACAATACAAATATAAAACAATACAGACCATATGAGACAAAAAAATAGTAAATACATCACTGAGTCCATTAGGAGTGAGGTCCCTGCTCTCAAGCTTACGATCTATGAGGAAAAAGGGAGAGACACAAAAGGTAATAGTAACAAATCCTGTCATATATGGTCCAGCTATCAATATAATAAATAGGGGATTCACATAATGCTGCATGAACCGTTGACCAGCCAGGATCAGTACAAATACAGATAAAGTACTATAAAATGCATGGGGGTGTAGAAAGATTATACAAGAGGTTAGATTTGGAGAAGGACAGAATGGGAATACTTACATAGATGAGGTGAGGTGGTAGTGTAATGACCAGAGGTCCGTACTAGAGCCAGCGAGCCACAGAAACAGAGACGGAGGCAGAAGCAACATAAAATACTTACTTTTACTTGGGGAAACAAATGAAAAATTTAGAGCAAGATGCACAGATATGTTATTTCCCCAGAACTACTGCCTATATTAATTACATACACCCAGCATCAAGCTAGGGGTCGGTGTATTACCTCAGTGTTCCTCCTCAGTATGAGAGACAATGCCAGGAATAAATTTACCTAAAATCTATGGAAAAATAAATGATAATTAACTACACAGAGCAGCAGAACAGGTGTAAATCAGATGGATGCAGTTTAGTGAGGATCACTGAAGTAACACACCGATGTACAATCTTATCAACTCTATACACACAATACATGTAAACCCTGCATAGATATATATACATATATATCTATATATTTGATCTGTTGGATACCCGGGTACCTTATCTAATGGTAAAGTTTAGTCTAGTTTACAGTCTGTACAGGCTTGGGGAAGTACTGTTAGCGCAGTCACTTCCAATGGTCTTCAGCACCAAAAAGAAAAAAAAACAAAACACGAACGTAATAAACAGGAATATTGTGCTCTCTTGTCTGAAGGGGGTCCTACGTCTCTGTAGTGTTTGGGGAGGCAAAGTGTGTTCGCCTGGAGACACCACACCAAGGCCCGCAGTCTCACAGCAGAGATTCAGTCTTTTGGCACAGGATAGAGGCATCGGTGAAGTGCTTGGAGAGGAAAATTATCCTGGCTGTTGTATTCAGGATGAATTGGAGAGGAGAGAGTTTAGTAAGAGGGAGAACAATTAGTAGAGAATTGCAGTAATCCAGACTAGAATGAATAAGGGCGACAATTAGAGTTTTTGCAGAGTCAACAGTAAGAAAAGGTCGAATTCTAGAGATATTTTTAAGGTGTTGGTGACATGAGCGAGCGAGAAACCGGATGTGGGGAGTAAAGTGGAGATCTGGGTCAAATATAACCCCAAGACAGCTGACACTCCTGAGGAGTAATGGTAGAACCACATACAGAAATGCCAGTGTTAGGTTTTGGAAGATTAGTAGATAGAGAAATACGAGAAGTTCAGTTTTTAACAAGTTCAGTTTAAGGTAGAGAGAAGACATTATGTTAGAAACAGCAGAAAGACAATCACTGGTAGTTTGTAGTAACACAGAGGTGATATCAGGAGAAATGGTGTACTGTATAACTGGGTGTCATCAGCATAGAGATGGTATTGAAAACCAAATCTATTGATGGTTTGTCCAATAGGAGCAGTGTATAAAGAGCAGAGAAGGTGAACTAGGACTGAACCCTGAGGAACTCCAACCGTAACAGGAAGAGAAGAGGAATAGGAGCTGGGAAAGAGAGGTAGGAGGAGAACCAGGAGAGAGCAGTGTCATTAACTCCAATAGAGCAGAGCATAGAGAGAAGGAGCTGGTGATCCACAGTATTAAATGCAGCGGAGAGATCCAGGAGGATCAGTAGGGAGTAGTGACCATTAGCTTTAGCTGTTAGTTGATCTTTAGAGACTTTAGTGAGGGCAGTTTCAGTAGAGTGTAAGAAGCGGAAGTCAGCTTGTAGAGGGTCAAGAAGAAAATTGTCAGAGAGATAGCGGATCAGACGGGAGTGGACCAAGCGTTCCAGGAGTTTAGAGATGAAGGGGAGATTAGAGACAGGTCTGTAGTTAGCAGCAGAGTTATGGTCAAGGGATGTTTTTTTTTTAGTAATGGGTGAATGCTGGCATGTTTAAAGGAGGAGGGAAAAACACCAGATGAGAGTAAAAAAATTAAATTTTTAGTCAGGTGAGATGTGACAGCTGGGGAAAGGGATTGAAGGAGATGTGAGGGAATAGGGTTGCTAGTGCAGGTAGTAGGGCGAGAAGATGCAAGGAGCCGGGTGACTTCTTTCTCTGTGACGGGATCAAAGACCGAAAGTGAGTTGGATGAAGTGCAGAAGTAAAGAGCCAAGAACTCGGGTGACCCCTGACATCACCGTGAACACTGCCAAAAACTGAAGCGATTCTAAGCAGTGTAGTGAATATCCCTGGAAGTTAATATGCAGCCCCGGAAGTAGATGCGGCCGGGACAGTTAGACTGCCAGACACGCGCCGCGGGACCCAGTAAGTATAATGCTAATGTTATTTAATTATATGTTTTATTTTACAGCCCCTCCTCCCCATCCCATACCTGTAATGTCCATACATGTACACTCGAAGTTGGGACACAAGTTTGAGTTACATCTGGCCCCAAATTTGGACTTTACAACAAGGTCCTGGCGAGTCTGTCAATCCCCAGCATCTGCAAGTTTGCCCATCATTAATGTTTACATCTCCTCTGTATGCCACTCTGGCTTTGGTTCTCCTGAGCCACTTTCTAACCCTGGGGTGGTTATGAAGATGACATCCTTCAAGTCCGGGTCAGGCATGCCTTGCAGGGGATCCATCACTAAAGTACTGTGTAATGCTGTCACAGTACCAAGTTCAAATATAGTAGCAGGCAGTGTCCTGTGTTTTACTGGAACAGCACAGGTAAGATGGTGGTGAGATGCTGAGTGAGCTTCGTGATTTTGTGTTTGCTTTGCCTAAGGGGCCTGCCTCTCCCAGTGAGTGACAGAATTCAGACCCGAGCAATCACTACTGAATTTGAATGTTTACACACTCTTGTTGCCTAATGCCTAGCTCCTAACTAACCCATGATGATTATTATTATTATTATTATTATTATTATTATTATTATTATTATCTATGTGATGCTCTGCAGAACTAACATCACTGTCACAAATCCAATTCCCCAGGACACAAGGTGTAACAGTGTAGTCTTTGACATCTGTGTAGGAGACATAATGATGAAAACAAATATGTTTATTCAGATCTCCATTAACAATCAATTTGTCTGGAATGCTGAAAAAGGCTACTGGGCACTTCAGGAATGCAAGGACAACTTTAATATGAATTATACATATAACACAGTTGTGCATTTGCCAAAAGTCTGTATTATAAATGTATGGCATGAAATGTGAGCACCAAAGGGGCCAGTACTGCAAATGTATGCATACCGCAATGGAATTAATAGCACTATATAAATGCATAAATATTATTATTAGCAGTGTTATTATTATGACATGAAATAGTGTGTGCACGTTTTCAAGAAGCATTATATATATTATGATGTTTCATCAGTGTGAACAGACTTATAAGATCATGGATTTTTATATGAATTGCTATCACATAAGTGTAGAACAGATGGTCTTGCATGCTACTGACCCTCTGTAATAATAAAGGTTCATGTCACCCCCAAAAAATAATAATGATAAAAATAAAATAAAATAATGTAAACAAATAAAAATTTTAAAAATTTCCCTAAAAATGTTTAATCCCTGCACGACCTTTGACATACTGGTTCATCATAGGTCCGTGGTACTTCCCAACCTATAATGTACCAGTTCGTCATGCTGAAATCGCAGCACCCTGGCCATGGTAACAGAGATTGTGCCGTGGTATTCTGGGATCCTATATACAGGAAACCATAGCTCGACCTCCCGGAGGGTGAATTCCCCACCCCTCACCCATGATCACTATGATAGGCTGTTCAATTCTGAACAGCCAATCCCAGCGATTTTAATAAGCAGCCAATAAAATTGCCTGCTCATCATCTAGCCTATATTGGGGCTGCAGTAGCCTCTTCCATAGGCTTGGAGCAGTACCCCCCATCCAGCACTTATGGGAGTGATCACTCCCATCATCAGCATGGCGGCGGTGCCAGCTGCCAGAGCCCGTCTGTGCCCACCAGCTGCTTGTACCTATCTCTGCTCATGCGTCAGCTGCTCGTGTCAACTTTTGCACATCTGTGCCTGCCCACCTCCCACCTTTGCCCGCACTGCAGCTCACTCCTCCTCAGCTCCATCTCCTGCATCTTTATTACCCAGTTTGCCACTGGCACCAGGGCAACTGAAAGTCTTTATACAGTGCCAGAAAATGGCACTTCAATAAATGCATCATTTTCAGGGGTTGCTGCTGACTGCAATTTGCAGTGAGGGGGGTCAGACAACTTGGGCCTCCCCATGCTGATGATTCCAGACCCCAACTGCCTAGCTGTAAGTGGCTGGCAACCAAAAAGATGACAAAACCCCACATCTTTTTTTTTTATTATTTCTGGAAATAATAATTAAAAAAAAAACAATGTTAGGGTTCACTGTATTTTTGGTTGCCAGCCAGTCACAGCTAGGCAGCTGGGAGTAGGTGGCAGCTCGAAGATGAACCATGCTGGCAACCAAAAATATGGCAAAGCCCCACATTGATTTTTTTTTAAAATTTATTTCTAGAAATAATTATAAAAAAGTGTTCCGCTGTATTTTCGTTCACCAACCAGGTAAGACTAAGCAGCTTGGGGTGGATGGCAGCCCGTATCTGTGCTAGCAACCAAAAAACAAACTGTATACAGTGTTATAAAATTCTGTGAAGCACCTGGGGGTTCAAAATGCTCACCACCCATCTAGATAGATTCCTTGAGGGGTCTAGTTTTTAATTTCGAGTGACTTGTTGGGGGTTTCCACTGTGTAGGCATTTAAGGGGCTCTCCAAATGCGACATGGTGTCCGCTAATGACTCCAGCCAATTTTTCATTCAAAAAGTCAAATGAAGCTCTTTCCCTTTCGAGCCCTGCTGTGCGCCCAAACAGTGGTCTTCCACCACATATGGGTTGGTTATCAGTGTACTCATAAGAAATTCCCCAACAAATTTTGTGGTCCATTTTATCCTGTTGCCCTTTGTGAAAATGAAAAAATTGACTGTAAAAGAAAATATTTGAGAAAAAAAGTACTTTTTAAATTTCATGGCACAATGTATGAAGCACCTAGTGGTTCAAAATGCTCACCTGTATCTAGAAAAATTTGTCGGGGGGGTCTAGTTTCCAAAATGGGGTCACTTTTTGGGGTTTCCACTGTTTAGGCACATCAAGAGCTTTCCAAACACGACAGGACATCAGTAAACAATTCCAGCTCATTTTCCATTCAAAAAGTCAAATGGCGCTCCCTCTCGTCCGAGCTATGCCATGCGCCAAAACAGTTGTTTTCGAACATATATGGGGTACCGACGTACTCGGGAGAAATTGCACAACATATTTTAGGGTCCATTTTCTGCTTTAGCCCTTGTAAAAATGCAATATTTGAAGCTAAAGTAATATTTTTGTTGGAAAAAGCAAAACGTTCATTTTTTTCCTTCAATATTGCTTTAATTCCTGTGAAACACCTGAAGAGTTAGTAAACTATTGAATGTAGTTTTGAGTAGATTGAGGGTTGCAGTTTTTAGAATGGTGTCACTTTTGGGTGTTTTCTGTCAGATAGACCCCTCAAAGTCACTTCAAATGTGATGTGGTCCCTAAGAAAAGTGGATTTGTAAATTTTGTTGTAAAAATGAAAATTGCTGATAATTTTTGAATCCTAACTTCATAAAAAATGTTTTTTACAAAATTGTGCTGATGTTAACTAGACATGTGGGAAATGTTAGTCATTAACAATTTTGTGTCACATACCTCTGTGGTTTAACAGAATAAAATTTCAAAATTTGAAAATTGCAAAATGTAAAACATTTTCGCCAAAATTATGATTTGTTCAAAAATAAACGCTAAAATTATTGACCTAAATTTCCTACTAGCATAAAGTCCAAAACTGTATGTCATGAAAAAAAGCTATCTCAAAATCACTGGGATCTGTTGAAGCGTTCCAGAGTTATTACTTTATAAAGTAACAATGGTCAGAATTGCAAAAAATGGCCAGGTCATTATAGTCAAAACAGGCTCAGGGGTGACGGGGGTTAAACTCTCTGGAGGTTTTAAGGACATTATAAGCTTACTGGACTTCCCAGTGTGCTGCCACATCTGCATTGTTTCCAAAATTAATACTGTGCAGGTGTCAAAAACACCTGTAAACCTGTAAACTCCAGGAAGCTTAAAAATATCAATTCAGAGCTCAAAAAAATACTACACCTTGATTCAAGCCAGTAGATCCGATGGCTGGGGACACTCCTAACCATTCAGTTAGGTGTTGTCCACAGCCAGCCGGTCTTCTGGCAAGTGTTTTGGCCTCAAATATACAGGTAAGGTTTTAGGACTATTTTAAATTTCAAGCTTTTTCCCAAACAGGGATGCATTTGCTGACTTTTGGGGAAAGTGTTCAGGTTTCTAATCCCCAAGTCGAATCGGTCACATTCGGTTGAATTTGAAATGGCAAATTTCACTCATCTCTACTCTGCACTGGGTTTCTTCACTTTGTGCAAGGCATCATAAATTCTAAATATTACCAAAAGGTTTTAGATTGCAATGCAGTGCCCAGTGACAAGAGCTAGGTTTGCATCCTAGGTCATGGGTCTTCCAGTAGGACAATGACCCCAAATATACTTCATGAAGCACTGTCACGGGTGGCACGGATGACAGGGTAGAGGCCACGCGCAGACGGTCCCAGCGTTTGGCCAATCAGCCATAAGGTTTGAGGACGGTCCGTCTTTCAGGGGCATTTACCTTCTGTGTAGATAAAGAGAAGGTATGATAAGATCTCCCTATCATGGGAGGACGGCTGGGAAGGTCTTGTGCTCGGTCTGGTTTCTACACCAGTATTCTGGGTCTCTAGGACCCAGCAGGTTCTTCCCTCCTTTATAAGGAGTTTCATTGCCCTCCCTCGGTGCAGGTGATATTTCCTTGTGGACTCATTATCCTTGCTCCAAGCAGAAGCTGAGATTGTGGAGGTTGCTGTGCTCTGCTGCAAGATAAGTGTTTTCTTTCCCCATTGTCTGTTTTCCTTGTGTTGTCTTTAGTTGTTAGTGGAGGGGTCTAGTGAACCTCCCCATCTGATCCTTAGATAAGGTAGTGCTAGGATCAGAGAGGGACGAGGTTCGTGGTCGGCGACAGTTGAGGAAACTGTATAGGGACGTCAGGGCAGACAGGGTCAGCCCCAGGAAGACTAGGGGTCACCCTCTCCCTCTTGTGCCCATAGCTTTAGGGACTCCTTATCCCCCCCCGTCGTTGTCCTACGCTGGGTGTCTCTCCCGCTCCCAGCGTGACATTATCACCTGCCAATACTGTAACTGAAGGACAGGGGAGGAACCGAATTTTCTTCCTTTCCTTATGGATCCTGTGTCTGCTTTGGCCCAGCAGCTGCAGTCTCTGTCTTTGGAGGTTGCGGACCTTCGGTCGGCTTTACAGGGCCCGCAACCGCAAAATGGTGTCTTGGGGAATCAAGCATTGGGTCAGGCCAGACCTGAACCTAAGGTTGCCCTCCCTGACAGGTTTTCAGGAGGTAGAGATAAGTTTACTGTATTCAAAGAGGCCTGTAAATGATATTTTAGGCTTAGGCCTTATTCCACTGGTGATGAGCAGCAGCGTGTAGGAATTATTATGTCGCTACTGCAGGGAGATCCCCAGTCCTGGGCTTTCTCTCTGCCACAGGACTCTACTTGTCTCCGCTCTGTGGATGAATTTTTTGACGCCCTGGGCCTCATATATGATGACCCTGACCGTGTCGCTTTGGCTGAATCCAGGTTACGCCATCTCCGCCAGGGGACTCGGTCGGCGGAATCATATTGTTCTGAGTTCCGCAGGTGGGCTACGGACACGAAGTGGAACGATCCGGCACTCCGGAGTCACTTTTGTCAGGGTCTTTCGGAGAGGCTGAAGGACGCTCTGGCGGTTTATGAGACCCCTCCGTCCCTGGAGGCGGCTATGTCGTTAGCTATTCGTATGGATAGACGCCTCCAGGAGCGGAGGGGGAGACCTCCTGTTACTGGGAGCCATTCTCGTGGTGATTCCTGGTTACCGGGAGGTCACGCGGAGAGTGAGTCGTTCCTCCCGAGTGCGGAGGAACCGATGCAGCTGGGAGGTGCGGCGGCCTCGAGGTTCTCCGCCGGTACCTCCCGGGGCAAGGGGAAGGGGGTCTGTTTTTTCTGTGGGAAAGGGGACCATTTTATTGGGGCCTGTCCCTACACCCCTACACGGACTGGGGGGCCTGGACCTTCTGTGACTATGAGGGGTGTGGAGGTGGTCGAGCGGGAGGTGTGTGTATCCTCCATTTGTACTTCCCGTTTCCTCCTAAGTGCGGAGGTGGCGCTGGAGGGCACAACGGAGGGTATTTCTGTGTTTGTGGATAGTGGTGCGGGGGTCAGCATGGTGGATGCTCAGTTTGTAGACGCTCATGGGCTTAACTGCTGTTTATTGTCTCGCCCCATCCGTATCTATGCCATCGACTCAGCACCTCTTGCTCAAGGTAGTCTCACACATATCGTACATGACATTAAGTTGACGGTTGGATCCCAACATCAAGAGACGATATCTTGCTATGTTCTAGACGGTCTCCCCGCTCCCATTGTCCTGGGCTTGCCATGGTTGATTAAACATAATCCCGTAGTGGATTGGCAGTCCCGGGACATTGTGGAATGGAGTGATTTTTGTTCTGAGAATTGTTTTGGTTACCTCGTTTTCGGTGGTGTCTGCGGTATCTCTGCCCCCGTTCCTATCGGAGTATGAGGATGTGTTCTCAGAGAAGGGGTGCCAAGACCTGCCCCCCCATCGGGCATACGATTGCCCAATCAACCTCGTTCCCGGAGTTAAACTGCCCAAAGCTAGGATGTTTGCTATATCGGGTCCGGAAAGACAGGCGATGAAGGATTTCATTTCCGAGAGTCTGCAGTCGGGTCACATCAGGCCCTCAACCTCGCCGGTTGCGGCTGGTTTCTTTTTTGTTAAGAAAAAAGATGGGGGCCTCCGTCCTTGCCTGGATTTCCGGGAGTTGAATCGGATTACTGTCCGTGATCCGTACCCCCTCCCTCTGATTCCTGATTTATTCAGTCAGGTAGTGGGTGCTAAATGGTTCTCCAAGTTGGATTTGAGGGGGGCCTACAACCTGATTAGGGTCAGAGAGGGGGATGAATGGAAGACGGCATTTAATACCCCGGACGGCCATTTTGAAAGTCTCGTAATGCCGTTCGGGCTCACTAACGCCCCTGCGGTGTTCCAACACTTTGTCAATGACATATTCCATCATTTGGTGGGTAGATTTGTGGTTGTTTACTTAGATGATATCTTGATCTATTCCCCCGATTTGGAGACGCATCAGTCCCATGTCAAGCAGGTGTTACAGGTATTACGAGACAATAAGCTGTATGCTAAACTCGAGAAATGTGTCTTCGCCGTTCAGGAGGTACGGTTTTTGGGGTACCTCCTGTCGCCATTGGGTTTTCGGATGGATCCGGAAAAAGTCCGGGCGGTGTTGGACTGGGAACAACCGGACAATCTACGGGCATTGCAACGTTTTTTGGGGTTTACCAACTTTTACCGTAAATTTATTCGGAACTATTCGGTGCTGGTGTCGCCTCTTACGGACATGACTAGGAAGGGGACCGATTTTTCCGAGTGGTCGGAGTCTGCTCGCCAGGCTTTCTCCTCCCTAAAGCGTTGTTTTGTTTCCGCACCTATTCTCCGTCAGCCCGATCTTTCTCAGCCCTTCGTTGTGGAGGTGGATGCGTCTGAGGTGGGGGTGGGGGCTGTATTGTCGCAAGGCCCTTCGCCTGGGAAATGGGTGCCCTGCGCGTTCTTCTCCAAGAAGTTGTCGTCGGCCGAGAGGAATTATGATGTCGGTAATAGGGAGCTGTTGGCTATTAAATTGGCTTTTGAGGAATGGCGTCACTGGTTGGAAGGGGCTGTCCATCCCATCACGGTTATTACCGACCACAAGAACCTGTCTTACCTTGAGTCCGCCAAGCGTCTCAATCCCCGGCAGGCCCGGTGGTCCTTGTTTTTCACGAGATTTAATTTTACCGTCACTTACCGTCCAGGGGTTGAGAACGTGAAGGCTGATGCATTGTCGCGTAGTTTCCCGGGTGGTAGTGCTCATGAAAGTCCCGTTCCCATCTTACAGGAGGGGGTGGTTGTTTCTGCTCTTTGCCCTGATCTGGAGGGGGAGGTGTTGAAGGTCCAGGGGGGCGCCCCTGCCTCCTGTCCTTCTGGGAGACTGTTTGTGCCATCATCTTTGCGTCTCAGAGTGCTGTCAGAGCATCACGACTCCGTATTGGCAGGGCATCCCGGCAGTAGGGCCACCTTCGATCTTTTATCTCGTCGCTTTTGGTGGCCGGGGTTGAGGAAGGACGTAGCGGAATTCGTATCTGCCTGTAGTGTGTGTGCACGGGCTAAGGTTCCGCATACCCGTCCGGCTGGTTCTCTCTTGCCATTGTCTATTCCTGAGAGGCCATGGACACATGTGTCAATGGATTTTATCACCGATCTTCCGGCGTCTGCAGGCAAGACGGTAGTGCTGGTAGTGGTTGATAGGTTCAGTAAGATGGTTCGCTTTGTGGCACTGCCCGCGCTTCCTAATGCTCGGACACTGGCACAGGTGTTTGTAAGTGAGATCGTGAAGCTTCATGGAGTTCCCTCCGAGGTGGTTTCTGATCGTGGTACTCAGTTTGTCTCCAAGTTTTGGAAGGCTTTTTGTGCACGTTTAGGAATTGCCTTGTCCTTCTCTTCTGCTTTTCATCCTCAGTCTAATGGGCAGACCGAACGTATGAATCAGAATTTGGAGACTTATCTGAGGTGTTTTGTCTCTGACAATCAGGAGACTTGGGCGAGTTATTTGCCCTTGGCCGAGTTTGCCCTTAATAATCGTCTTCAGGAGTCCACTGGCAAGTCACCGTTCTTCGGTGCATATGGGTTTCATCCTCAGTTTGGTACTTTTAGTGGTACTAGTCCTTCCGGAGTTCCTGAGGAGGACCGATTTACCTCATCCCTCTCCTCGGTTTGGCGGAGGGTACAGAGTAGCTTGAAGCTCTTAGGCGACAGGTACAAACGTATGGCTGACAGGAAGCGTGCGCCAGGTCCGGACCTGTGTGTGAATGACTACGTGTGGTTGTCTACCAAGAATGTGAAGTTGAAGGTGCCCTCTTGGAAGTTGGGGCCCAGGTTTATTGGCCCTTATCAGATAACCGCCGTTATCAATCCCGTGGCGTTTCGTCTTGCGTTGCCTCCCGCTCTTAAGATCCACAATGTATTTCATAGGTCGCTCCTCAAACCGTATGTGCCGTCGTCTAACCGGTCTCCTTTGCCCCCGGAGCCCATCTGCGTAGCGGGGAATTTGGAATTTGAGATCTCAAAGGTGGTTGATTCTCGCAGGGTGCGCCGTTCTCTTCAGTATTTGGTGCACTGGAGGGGATACGGTCCGGAGGAACGGATGTGGGTAGCGGCGTCGGAAGTCTCCGCCGCTAGGCTGGTCCGCGCTTTTCACCGTTCCCATCCGGATAAGCCTGGTCCTGAGTGTTCGGGGGCCACTCGTGGACGGGGGGGTACTGTCACGGGTGGCACGGATGACAGGGTAGAGGCCACGCGCAGACGGTCCCAGCGTTTGGCCAATCAGCCATAAGGTTTGAGGACGGTCCGTCTTTCAGGGGCATTTACCTTCTGTGTAGATAAAGAGAAGGTATGATAAGATCTCCCTATCATGGGAGGACGGCTGGGAAGGTCTTGTGCTCGGTCTGGTTTCTACACCAGTATTCTGGGTCTCTAGGACCCAGCAGGTTCTTCCCTCCTTTATAAGGAGTTTCATTGCCCTCCCTCGGTGCAGGTGATATTTCCTTGTGGACTCATTATCCTTGCTCCAAGCAGAAGCTGAGATTGTGGAGGTTGCTGTGCTCTGCTGCAAGATAAGTGTTTTCTTTCCCCATTGTCTGTTTTCCTTGTGTTGTCTTTAGTTGTTAGTGGAGGGGTCTAGTGAACCTCCCCATCTGATCCTTAGATAAGGTAGTGCTAGGATCAGAGAGGGACGAGGTTCGTGGTCGGCGACAGTTGAGGAAACTGTATAGGGACGTCAGGGCAGACAGGGTCAGCCCCAGGAAGACTAGGGGTCACCCTCTCCCTCTTGTGCCCATAGCTTTAGGGACTCCTTATCCCCCCCCGTCGTTGTCCTACGCTGGGTGTCTCTCCCGCTCCCAACGTGACAAGCACTCAGAAATGGATGGAAACAAAGTACTGGAAATTTCTGAAGTGGCAAGCAATGAGTTTGGATCTAAATCCAATTGAACACATGTGGGGAGATCTTAAAATTGATGTTGGGAGATGGCAAAATTTCAAATATGAGAGGCCTTTTAACAGCTTGCAAAAGAAGAGTGGTCCAAAATTACAGTTGAGAGATGTATGAAGCTTGTTGATGGTTATAGGAAGCGATTAATTGCAATTATTTATTCCAAAGGGTGTGCAGCCAAATATTAGGTTGAGGATGCCAACAATTTTCTCCTGGCCATCTTAAGGGTTTTGTTTGAAATTATGTCCAATATGACTTTTTCCTCTGGCTAGGATGCAGTACCCCTGTGGTGACTGGATCTAAAGGGGCACCACACAAGACAAGTAGGCGTTCAACTCAGGTATCAGTATCTCCAGTATCTCCACCATCAGGGTTTAAAATATGGTCATGAGGGTCTAGACTATGCTCTGACCATACTTCATCCAAGCCCGGATCTGACTCACAACGATTTTGAGCATCATTGGAGATAATTTCCTCTTCTTGAAGTGTTGTTTCCTATTTTATTTGCTTATCAGGGGAAGGAGGCTAAATGTAATTCTTTTGTCGATTGCGGGTTAGAGGTACATTTTTTGGATATCTCTATGGCTAAGGCATTGGAGATTCCCCTCAGGGTTTTGGAACCAGTTATTAAACCTAACTGGATAATTTGCTTCTTATCCAGTGTCTATAAAGTTGAACTGATTGTACAGCATCCCTGTGGGTGGTGTGCCTACACAAGGAAGAAACTACATTCTTGGTTCTTCAAGCCCTTACAGCTCCCATGGCACTGGGCCTTCCTTGGCTCAGAGAACATAATCCCTATATTAACTTGGTTACTGGGGATGTCGTTGGGTGGGGGAGGAGTGTTGGGACAAAGGTTACCATTAGATTCCTTACAATGAGTGGTCTACCTGTCTAATCTTTTGGGATTTGGAGGGGTTTTGTGTTATGAGATATTCTCTTAAGATGGAAGCTCTGTTTTGCTCCCTCATTGACCCTATGATTGTGAGATACAATTGATTATTCATGCCACACTGCCCTAGGGCAGAATCTTTAGTCTTTCTGAACCCAAGAGGGTAGATTTGAAAGACTATATCACAGAAAATGTGTCTACAGGGTTCACTTGTCCTTCTAAATCCCCTATGGGAGTTTAATTCTTTTTTTGTGGCAAAAAAGATGGAGATTGAAAACTTTGCACTGACTACCAGGATCTTAATAAGATTACTGTTAAGAACCAATATCTTCTTCCTCTTATCCCTGACATTTTTAAAGAAGTCATTGGGGCCAAGATCTTTACCAAATTGGATCCTCCGGGGGCCTATCTTCTTGTCCACATAAAGTCAGGGGATGAGTGAAAGACCACATTCAACACTCCCAAAAGGCATTAGGAATATTTGGTAATATCATTTGCAGTATTTCAGGCATTGGTCAAAGACAACTTTAGAGATATTCTGGGAATTTTCAATAATGTCTATAGTAATGATTTCTACTATGAATTCTAATTTACTCTAAGGATGTGTCGTCACTTAGGAATCATGTTCATATTGTCCTCAATAGACTCAAGGATAATTTTTTATATGTACTGTAAATCTTCCTAAACGATCTTTTGAGGTAGATGAGATTGAATTTATTGGGGTAACTTTGTCTTCTACTGGTTTCCATATGGACACTGCTAAAGTACAGGCAATACGGGTCTGCATCCAACCCAAGACCCTCAAGGCTCTTGAAAAGATTTTGAGTTTTGTCAAATACTACAGAAAGTTTATCATGGAATTTTTCATGATTGTGAAACCTCTTACTGACCTTACTCACAAGGAGGCAGATGTGACTGGTTGAGACTGATAGGACATTTTCCAGCCTTAAGGAGGCAATTGCTTCTGCCCTGGTTCTGCTTCAACCAAACATCGATGACCATATTTGTGAAGGTGGACACATCTGATGACGGTGTGCGGACGGTATTATCTCAGGCATCTGGTTCTCTTACTTACCTTTGGCTCTGTGCTTTTTTTTCTAAGAAATTTTCTTCTACTGAATTATTTTATGATGTGGGTAACTTGGAATTGTTAGCAACTAAATGGGCTCTTGAGAAGTGGAGACACTTCCAGGAGGGAGCTAGATATCCATTCGTAGTGCTAACTGACCATAAAAACTTGATCCATTTGGAAATACTAAGAGGCTTAATCCAGATGGGCCTTGTTTTTTTGATGATTTCATTTTTTTATTACTTACAATTCTGGGTCTAAAAATACTTATGCAAATGCTGTCTCATGGAGTTTGTGCCCTGTCCAGCAGATGGAGACCCCCTATGTTTTCCAATGGTATGGTGGCTGCTACTACCGATGTAAAAAGGGAGATTGGTAAATCAGAACATTTGGCCCCTACTGATATCCCACAGGATAAGTTGTTTCTGACTGTTAACCTCATGCCCTATATTATCCAGGACTGTCTTGATTTTGTAGTGGCTGACCACCCAGGGGTTTAGAATACTATTCATTTGGTGAAATGAGGGTATTTGTGGCCTTCTATATATCAGGATGTGATAGCCTTCATTCAGTCCTGTGAGGTGTGCCCCTGGAGTAAGGTATCGCAGTTTGCTCAAACTGATAAAGTTCTCCTATTTCCTATTCTGGACCAACCCTCATCTCAAATCTCAATGGATTTTATTACTGACCTCCCTGCCTCTGATTGTATGACTGTTATCTGAGTTATTGTTGACCATTTCTCTCATCAGTGCCACCTTATCCCCTTGCTTGATTGCCTTACTCTCATGATATGGTAAATGTGTTTATTAATAACATGGTTAGGTTGCATGTTGTCCCAGTTAATATTGTTTTCTATTAATGGCAGGAGATTTTTGGGGTTTCTGAGACTACTAACAGATTGAAGGCAGCTTGAGATGGATTTTACTGGCAGCTTCAGAAAGCATCTGCCAGGCAGAAGGTTGTGGCTAGGGTTGAGCAAGTAGAATCGTTACTATTCGGTACTCGAATGATCGCTTTCAGCCACCTGATTGGCCAGATTGCCAGGTCTTGAATGTGCATCAATGACCTGGCAATCTGGCCAATCAGGTGGCTGGTAGCAATCACATGGTTTGCGACGTCTGGCCATCTGGTTGGCCAGATCACTACCAGCCATCTGATTGGCTGTCAGACTCACAGGTCCTTCGCGTTGATCGGATGTCTTCTTTGCCGGTCTCGGTGCAACCATCGGATAGGTGAGTATGATATGTTTTTATTTTTTAACAACTTTTTTTCACTTTTAGTGCACTTTCACAGCGTATATATAGATACACTGCGAAAGTACTCGCCCGCCCATTCACTGCCATTGGACTCTCCATACTCGCAACGAGTACTGAGTACCGGGACCTACTCATTGCGAGTATAGCGAGTCCAATTCTTGCAGTACTCTCTCATCCCTAGTTCTGACCTATAAATGTCATTCTCAAAGGGAGCAGTTAGTGGTTGGGGATCTAGTGTGGGTGTCCACTAAAAACTTTAAAATCAAGTTTGCCTGCACTAAGCAGTTGTCACAGAGAATGGGCATCTGCTCACAGAGATATGCAGTAGAGCTGAAAATGTTCCCTATGGATTATGTCGTATGGAGGGGTTTTTTTGTTAATTAAACATGGAAAACAGGGTTGTCTTGTGTTTAATTTTTAAACGTTTTTTTCGGTATTGTGATTTTTTTTATTGTTTACTAGAAATTTATAGGGGGTGGCTCTAATATCGGCCTGACACTTTGAATTTTAGTGCCAGCTGCCAATACAAAGCTGGCTAAACCCTTTTATTACCCAGTGTGCCACCGCCACCAGGGCCACTGGAAAGTTAGGGTACAGCGCCAGAAAATGGCCCTTCTATGAATTTGTCATTTTCTCAGGCAGATGCGAGCTGCAATTCACAGTGTGGAGGCCCCAGAAAGTTTGGGCCATCCTGTGCTGATTATTCAAGCCCCCAACTGCCTAGTTGTACCTGTCTTTAAACCAAAAAACACAGCAAAGTATCATGTAATTTTTTTTTAATTATTTCATGATATTTATGATAGAAATAATACAAGGTAATGTAGAGAAAAGTAACCGGCACCTCCAGGATTCATGCAGTATATATAGCACTTATGTACCTAGTATTTCCACTACAAACCCCTGTTAATGGTGTTGCAGCGCCTTATGACAAAAGTCCAAGTATATAAAAAAATTCAAGAAAAAAGGCGGCACTCACCATTAGTAGAGACTCGTCAAAGGAGCTGAGCCTCCGAAACAGCGTGCTGTCGTCCGCACTCTCTGCACCCCTTCCCCACACCGATGCAATAAAGCAAAAGATCTACTAATGGTGAGTGCTGCCTTTTTTCTTGAATTTTTTTAAATAATACAAGGGCTTCCCTATATGTTTAGTTTCCAGCCAGGTAAAAATAGGCAGCTGGGGGTAGGGGGCAGCCCATACCTGCTTGCTTTACCTGGCTGGCATACAAAAATATGGCAAAGCCTCATGTCATTTTTTAAAAATTATTTCAAAGAATAATTTTATAAAAAGGGCTCAACTGTATTGTGATTTTGGTGCTTTTTTGGGCCAAGATATTCAGATGAACACATTGCACACTATGCACCAAAAAAATAATGAAATTCGCAGCAAAAACCATGTTGTGGGTTTTGTGCTTTTTTGGCCAAGAAATACAAATGAACACATTGAACACAATGCATACAGTTTTGTGCCAAAAGTGCACCAATACACCATGGAATCCATGGCAAAAGCCGCATAATGGTTTTGGTGCGCCAATTCTCTGTGACAGCATCTGTGATTGGCTGTTGGGTCCCTCTGCAGTGAATATCCAGAAAGTTAATGAGCGGCCCTAGGAGTACAAGTGGGTGGACACAGGAAAGTATAATGCTGTTTAATAACTATCTTCTTTCTTTTACAGCCTCCTTTGCCCCATCCCATAACTTTACAGTCTGAGTTCGGGGTTCGGACTCAAGTTCGAGCCACTTTCGGCCCCGAACCTGAACTTATAAAAAATCCAGGCAAGTTTGATGAACCCGAACATTGGTGGGTTCACCCATCACTAGTCCTAACATTTCAATTCAGAACTTGCTATGACATAACTGTATGAAGTTACTTTTATTTACTAGTACATTGCTGAAGTAATAAGAAATATTAAAGGTCAAAGTGGAAAGTTATGATGTGTACTGCAAGGTAGGACTTCTACAGCCCCTGGCAAAAATTATGGAATCACATGGCTTGAAGGATGTTCATTCAGTTGTTTAATTTTGTAAAAGAAAAAAAAGCAGATCACAGACATGGCACAAAACTAAAGTCATTTCAAATGGCAACTCTCTGCCTTGAAGAAACACTAAAAGAAATCTTGAAAAAAAAAATGTGCTAGCCAGTAACGGTTACTTTTGTAGACCAAGCAGGGGGAAAAGTTATGGAATCACTTAATTCTGAGGAAAAAATTATGAAAACACCCTGTAAGGCTGGTTTCACACAACCGTGTCACCACGGTCGTGTGAAACATGGCCGTTTTGGGGGGGCGGGGCGTACAGACGTGTGATACATGTGTGCAGTCCGTGTGCTATCCGTGGGGCCATGGATAGCACACGGACAGCCTGTCACCTGCATACTCACCTTCCTCCAGCGCCGCTGCTCCTCTCTCTTCCGGTCTGGCTCTTGGGCTCAGTGAAGTGAATATTCATGAGTCCTAATGAGTGGCACCAGAACTGAGAGGAGCAGACACCGCTGGAGCGAGGTGAGTATGAAATTCTTTATTTTCAGGTTTTTCACTTTTGTCCGTGGTCCGTACACACAGATGTCACAATGTGAACATCTGTGTGCAGGACGTTTGGATGTAAATGCGGTCCGTGGCTCCGCATAAAAACGGACACGTCACTGTGTGGAGCACACGGACACTCATGTGCTCCACATGGAGACACGGTCCGTGCGGAAACATGGATGTCTGCATGGGTCCATAGGGGATCGTGTGTTCCCGTATGTCTGTGCCTCCGGCATGTGTCGGCACGGACCACACACATGCCGGAGGCACAGATGTGTGAAACCGGCCTAAATTTTCATTCCCAAAACTAACACCTGCATCAAATAAGATCTGCTCGTTAGTCTGCATCTAAAGAGGAGTGATTACACCTTGGAGAGCTGTTGCACCAAGTGAACTGACATGAATCATGGCTCCAACACGAGAGATGTCAATTGAAACAAAGGAGAGGATTATCAAACTCTGAGGCTGGCTTCAGACTGCGTGTCTGACCCGATCCGTAGCTGTCCGCTTGAGGCAGACAGCCACGGACCGGATCAGCACACAGGACTGGGGGCTATTATGCCCTCCGATCCTGTGTGCAGCCGCACGCAGCTGAACCAGCTGACAGGTCACCTTTTAGCAGCAGGAACTGCGTGCGGCTGCACACAGGAATGGAGGGCATAATAGCCCCCAGTCCTGTGTGCTGATCCTGTCCGCGGCTGTCTGCCTCAAGCGGACAGCTACGGATCGGATCAGACACGCAGTCTGAAGCCGGCCTTAGGCTGGCTTCACACCACGGTGTGATCCGGTCCGGGGCTGTCCGGGATGACCCAGAGAGCCCCGGACCGGATCAGCACACAGAACCGGAGGGCTGGATGCTGCTAATTGCAGTCGCAGCTGCTGATTTTTCAAGACCACGGCTAGCCGCGGTCCTGAAAGAACAGCAGCGTGCAGCCGCCAGTGTCCGCTTGCCGGATCCTCACGGACCGGGGCAATCCTGCCCCATAGGCTCCCATGTTAGGGAGCGGCGGATTGCCCCGGATACGGGAGGATCCGGCCAAATTCAAGATCTGGCAAATGGGGAGATTTTTCTCCCTGGACAAAAAAATGATGCAAGCATAATTTTTGTGTCCGGGGAGAATAATCCGTATTCCCCCGGACTGTCCACCCCTTTCTATGTTTGGTGTGGAATTATTTCCAATTTGGCTTTAGGACAATTCTTTTTGTGTTTTTTCATTGAAGGCAAATTAAATGAAGATAATAATACCAAAGAATTTGTGATTGCAATCATTTTCAGGAAGAAACTGAGTATTATCTGACAGAATTGCAGGGGTGTCAATACTTTTGGCCACAACTGTATAGAGCTGCTATTTATTGTGAATCAGTTTATAAATTGTAACGTTTTCATCTTAGCAACTACAATTTACTTTCTTCAGTCATATTATTTTTCACTGTTTACTGGCTTACAGCAATATATTTTGTGAAATCTGCAATTACTTTGACACTCACACCTTCAGATGAAGCCATTTTATGGACCTGACATTATTTGCTGAATTTCACTGGTTCTAAGATCATTTCTAGCTACTGCCAGCCTGCCAGCCACCATGTCACATTATTGATAGCAAATGCATTGCAAATTACCTATTGAAAGCATGTACATTACGGTAGTTACTCGCTTGCCATTTTAGTGGTAATTATAGGTTTGCACATACATTGCCTATTTTGTAGAAATAGCAGTTCTTCAAGATACATGATACATAAGTTTGTGTTTTCTTTTTCAGACTTCATAGAAGGGTTTTTGGCAAAAATACAGTTAAACTTGTCACATGCATAAAAGATCGGTAATCTGACTATATCCAATTACAGCTCTATTGTATCCTTTATTCTCCCATAAACAACACCAAGTTGTTGGTAGTGAATGTGTAGCATCATTAAATTATTATCTAATTATCTAATCTGTATTCTAATATATTTTTAGTTATAGAGTATCTATTATTCCCTCATTATTCTATGTAACTGCTAATATTTCATTTTTTACTAACTTTATGACGTTTTGTTTATGAATCACCATTACATGATGCAGGTCTCTGACAGCACAGGCACCCTGCATCATATGTATCAATGTGAATGGCATCCTATGCAAGCAAACCTTAAGCTGTGCATAGCAAATCACATCCCCCATGTCTTAGCAGGTTGATGGTGATTTTTATCGGTTCTGTGCACCTGTGTTTGCTCTATTTATTGGGGTCTGACTGCTTCCTGTTTAAGTGCTGTGTTTAATTTGTTTTTGGCTGCATCTGGTACGTTTTTCACAGGGGAAAAGTGGCAGCAATTTTCTACATTAAGTAAAAGGAGGAGTAAGAGGAGGATAAGTGACAGGTGTAGGCATGTCACTCATAGAGCCCTGCTGAAGTAATGCACCACACAGCAAAGAGACCCTATCAAGGGTCCCCACTTTTCCAAAAATTAGGGTCATATGACAGCAAAGTGGTATGCGTCCATTAAAAATAATGTATTGGGCCACAATAGCAGCAAGGCTGGAGACCAGGGCACAGCATTTCAAGGTTGAGTATTTGGGAAGTGGTGCATAAGTGTCATGAGCAGGTATTGTGCTCAGAGAGCCCTGCACAAGGAATGCACCACACAGTACAGTAAAACGGGGTCCGAGGAGACATCAGATGTTTCCTCGGACCCTTCTCCATAGGGCCCCATGTTATAGGGATTGGACCTAATCGGATGTGCACTAAATGCCATCCGATTTGGTCAGATCCGAATCTGTCAGATTTTATTTTCGGTGCAAAAATCGGAGCAAGCTCCGATTTTTGCACCGATAATAAAATCGGACAGAATCGGATCGGACCAAATCGGATGGCATTTAGTGCACATCCGATTCGGTCCGATGCCCATAGGGATGCATGGGGTCCAAATTCGGATCCGATGCTGTCCGATGAAAATCGGACAGCATCGGATTTAGAAAAATCGTTATGTGAAAGCAGCCTTAGTTGCCATTTCAAAACTGTGAAGAAGGGTACAGAGGTCATGGAATTGTGACCACTCCAGCAGAGTGATTAGTTCCACTACAGGATTGCATTGGCCCAAGCTATACGTCATGATATACTGCACCAGGGCTCTTTGCTGCTGCCACAGTTGCTGCAACATGTGCAGAATGGAATTCTATCGTGTTGGCAGATAACACATCAGGTGGTTAACCGGCATGCTGAAAGACTTCTGAAGCGATGCAAGTCATTGAACCGTATGGCGCGAACGCGGAAGTGAGCACACAGTGAACATGCCCTCTGGAGCAGCGCATCTAGGCCAGGATAGTGGGCTTGAAATTGCTGGATAACCAGCTTCAGGATATGAGCCATATAAGGCATATGTGTGATCTTTCCTGAATGTAGGACCGCACCCAGGTTTGCAGCATTGTCACACACAGCCTTCCCTGGCTGCAGGTTCAATGGAGGCAAACTTTCATGAAATTCGGTCTCTAAAGCTGACCACAACTCCTCAGCGGTATGCTTCACATTTCCCAGGCATTTTAACATTAACAGAGCCTGAAGGCATTGAACCCTGCTGGCAGCGTAGTAAGGAGGTGTGCTGGATTCCTTCTGCACAGTTGGAACGTGAGTTATATTACCAAAGAGGTTTTGGGTGCAGGTGGAAGCCCTAGAGAAGGTGGAGGAGGCAGAAGCAGTGGAGGAACTGCTACATACAGAGGTTTTACTCACAGACCATAGAGATGGCAAGATTTGTCCCGCAGCCCCTACCCCGCAACCAAGAGTCACCCAGTGCCCAGTCAGTGATATGTAACGCCCAGGTGTCTGTGGTGAAATGTACCCTGCAGGCATATCCACTTCCAAAACAGCTGATGGTCCATCAATCTCATTGGCTGTTGGGGGTAAAGAGGTGGACGTTATGCGGTCCCCACAGTCAAAGAGGATGAAGAAGCCACAAATACACTTCTTGGGGTCGTTGGTGGTTGACTAGGCCTACTAAACTGCATTTTTGCATGGTGAACTCACCACTGTAACTTATGGTGCATGCTCATGTGACGGTTCATGCATGAAGTGCTTAAATTAATGATTTCTTTTGCCTCTACTCAGATTCTGCATACACATTTTGTAGATAACATGAGTTGGGTCATCCTTCGCAATCTGGAAAAAGAGCCAGGCTAGGCAAGGCTTAGCACCCATGCAAACTGCAGAGCCACCACGGGTTCTGCACAGAAGTAGAGTTGTGGATGCAGTTGTTGATGTGCTTGCAGCACTTTGTCTCTGTCCAGGAAGCTGCAACCTGACCTTGTCAGCATTATGATCCTCCTCTTCTATGCTCATTAACTGCATGCCTGTGGGTTGACAGTAAATGGGATCTAGAATCTTATCATCTCCCTCTGTGTTGTTGTCCTCAGAGCCACCCTCTTCCTGACCTGACTGCAAAGTCACGTAGGCATCCGCCTCAGGTATCTGAGGGTCATCATCATCAGCCATTGTTGGAACCAACAGGGGTAAAGTTTGGTAATGAGGATTAACATTATGCTCAGACCCGTCTTTGTCCGGCCCTGGATCCAACTCACAATGATGTTATGCATCGTTGCAGATTACTTCCTCCTCTTGGCTCAGTGAACTTTGGAGCAGACCTCTGATTTTCAAGCTGTAGTATGCGTGTACTGCTATGCAGACTCAGTCATCTGTGTTGAGCTACAGTCAGTAGGGCGGCTGGAGACTTGTGACATGTGAGGAAACAAGTGTGATTGGGGTGACACCAGTGAGTACTGCAGTGCGTGTTCTGTTGAAGTTAGGTGGAGGAGAGGCCATTATGGAGCACTTGATATCCATTTTAGCATCAGCTGTATCTGGGCCTTATCTACAAGTCATGGCGATGTGCTTCTGTCTAAGAAAGGGATGATAACAGACTGTTTCCTAATAGAAGTTGCCATTTTTCATTGCCTAGAAGGCGGAGTTTGTTGAGCAGAACTTTAAATTACTTTACCATCCACCTCATGGACACCAAGCATTTTCCCCTTACCACCATGTTTATTCCCCTTTCCACCACGACCATGGCTTTTACCACTCATATTTGATGGTAACAGATTTGCAAGTCAGTTGTTGTGGACTCAAAGAATCTGGGGATGTGAATCCAGCAGATTAGATTTGCCAAACACTGGTACTAGGCAAAAGGTGTGCGTGCCTGGATGTCACACTTGCCAGATTTGGTACTAAATTATTTTCAGCACAGGATTGGTGCAGCTGATCACACAAGCACCACTATATCACGGGTGATTTGCAAAAAACTGGCACTAGGCAAAAAATGTCGGTGCTGCCTGGATGTCGCGCTTTCCAGATAAGGCACTAAGGCTGCCTTCACACTGCGTTTTTGGTGATCAGTGTCTATCCGTTTTAAAAGTGATAGTCACTGATCAGTTTTGGCCTCCCATGTATCCTTATGGACACGGATTGGTCCTATCTGGCCATTCGTGTCTGTCAGTTTTGTCACTGATCCGTTTGTGTCAGTTTTTTTCATGCACCCAAAATCACAGACTGCTATGATTTTGGGTTGCCTTGAAAAAATCCGACACAAATGGACAGACACCGATCCCTAGCTAAGACAGCACCTCCCACACAGGTGGTTGAATTAATGCATCCTCTTTGTTCCATCTGCCACATGCAACGTTTCAAACCCATCTGGTTCTTTATCAAGCACATTATCATACAAAAGAACCATCCTTAAATAGTGTCAAGTCCACCTCCGAATTAACAAATAACCAATCACCATACAAAATCACAAATAATTAAAAATCACATCAATCCATGATGTTAAAACATCCCCCTGGACCTCTGAACCTAAATATGTGATATCGCCATCCATAGTATGTTAACAATCGATCATCAAGTCATTATCCATGTTATGATGTCTACAACGCCATGTATACTGCTCTGGTCAAAACAAATTCATCCACCAATAGCCGCTCTTGTGTACTTGTTACTATGGCGATCTTCGGTGTCATATGATGTAAACCGCGCCTTTCTGTGTTCAGCCACCAACCACCAGTATCCGTCCCAGAATCCTTACTCTCATTGGTGAATCTAGCAGGGGCACTGCACATGTGCCGGCTTCCGTCCCTGATTGGTCCTCCCTCTATTACGTCAGTGGGGATGCCCATCCTGGTTCAGATCTCGCATAAACACAGCAGAGCTCTATGATCCCTCCCTCCTAGCGAGACACAGCATAATCATTAACGTTAAACAAACCCATCTTAGTAAACATAGTTAATCATTATCTTCCCTTGTGGCAGTTGCTCAAGATACTTAGTTAATTGTGGCAGCTGCCACACAACATCATCATATATGATTGTGGGAACTTTTTTATTAGGGGTAGTGTGTGCTTTGAATTGCTGTCCCCAGCCTATTGCTGAGGAGCAGCTCCTATTTAAAGAGAGCTTTACATTAGATTTGTGACTATAGACATGTGAGAAGGTCCAACTTGCTTAATCAGCCTGGTAATAGCTCCAAATCTGCATGCAATCAGTGTTGTGCTCTGTGTGTTCCTGTCCTTGTCCCTGGACCCATACTTCCTATGTGTCTACTCAGGTACCAGTGTCCTTTTCTCCAATGTAGAATCCTGCTGTGTGATATTCCAGGAATCCTTCTGTGAGCTTCCTGCATTCTGTGTCTTGTAAATAAACTTCTGTTCATCTTTTAAAGTTGGAGTCCGGTGCTCCTGCTGAGAGTGTACTATGCTGTGCTCATGCTTACTGTGCTGTGCTTGCACTGTCTAGCTCCGGCTCAATCCTGCGGTGCTTGCACCATCTTGCTTGGGTCCTTTCTAGCCAGTGTTCAATGTCTGGAGCCTGATGACTACTGTCTAGTGCCTGGAGTCGTGTCCTAAGTTCGGAGGCTGAAGAAATTGGGAGGTTCAACAATGACCCATGCATACAGACATGTAGTAGGGCCTTTAACCCTCAAGTGGGTGTATTGTAGTATAGCCCTTTGGTCAGGGCAGCCAAAAATTGGGAGGTTCTCCAATGCCCCTGGATACAGACATGCAGGAGGGCCTGTAACCCTCAAGTGGGTGTATTTTAGCCTAGGCCTTTGGCCAGGGCAGCCAAAAATTGGCAGGTTCAACAATGACCCATGCATACAGACATGTAGTAGGGCCTTTAACCCTCAAGTGGGTGTATTGTAGTATAGCCCTTTGGTCAGGGCAGCCAAAAATTGGGAGGTTCACCAATGCCCCTGGATACAGAGATGCAGGAGGGCCTGTAACCCTCAAGTGGGTGTATTTTAGCCTAGGCCTTTGGCCAGGGCAGCCAAAAATTGGGAGGTTCAACAATGACCCATGCATACAGACATGTAGTAGGGCCTTTAACCCTCAAGTGGGTGTATTGTAGTATAGCCCTTTGGTCAGGGCAGCCAAAAATTGGGAGGTTCACCAATGCCCCTGGATACAGAGATGCAGGAGGGCCTGTAACCCTCAAGTGGGTGTATTTTAGCCTAGGCCTTTGGCCAGGGCAGCCAAAAATTGGGAGGTTCAACAATGACCCATGCATACAGACATGTAGTAGGGCCTTTAACCCTCAAGTGGGTGTATTGTAGTATAGCATTTTGGTCAGGGCAGCCAAAAATTGGGAGGCTCCTCTTTGTCCCTGGATAGAGACGTGCAGGAGGGCCTCAAAACATTTTTCCCATTGAAAAGGAGCGGGTCTCCTGTCGTTGTAATGCCCATTCTAAAAGAATGGGCGAAAAAATTTACCACTGTGGGTATACCTCAAACAACAGCCTAACTATTGTAACGGTCATCATGGTGTCACATGAGGAGAAGGAGGAGCAGTCCAGCGATTAGCCAAAGTACTGAAGTGTGTACCCATGGGTGAGTGGAGGTACATGGCAAATTCACATAACAAAATTTTAATTCAGTTGTCATTTGCTGGTGGTGTGGTGAAGTCTGGCCCAATCCAACCCTTGTTCATCTTGATCAGAGTGAGCCTGTCAGCATTTTCAGTTGACAGGCGGGTGCGTTTATCAGTGATGATTCCACCTGCAGCACTGAAAACACGCTCTGATAAAACGCTAGCGGCAGGGCAGGCCAGGACTTCCAAGGCGTAGAGAGCCAATTCATGCCACGTGTCCAGCTTGGAGACCCAATAATTGAAAGGCACAGAGGAATCTCGCAGTACAGTTGTTCGATCTGCAAGGTACTCCTTCAGCATCTGCCCAAACTTAGCATTTCTGGTGGCACTACCCCGCACCTCAGGGGCTGTGGTACGTGAGGGGCTGAGAAAACTGTCCCACATCGTAAAGACTGTTCCCCTACCTCTGGCGGATTGGACTTGTGCCCCTCTCGGCCGTATGCCTTGGTTGTCCACCGAATCCTGACCTATGCCACTAGCGTTTTGTGAGGGGAATGATTTCACTACTTCCGTGACTATGGCCCTGTGGAACTGCTGCATTTTGGCTGACCTCTCCGCCTCAGGAATGAGAGACATAAAGTTCTCCTTGTAGCGTGGGTCTAACAGTGTTGCCAACCAGTACTGATTGTCGGCCAAGATGTTCTGAACGCGAGGGTCACGAGCCAGGCAGCTTACCATAAAGTCAGCCATGTGCGCCAGACTCTTAACAGCCATCACTTCAGTATCCAGACCAACACGATGACTGAACATGCTGTCCTCCTCCTCATCTCCCCTGTCCTCTGGCCAGCCACGCTGAATCGAGGGTATGACTGGTGTGCATGTCATATCCTCAATTTGGCCAGAGAGTTGCTCCATGTCTTCATCCTCCTCCTCCTCGTCATAGTCCTCTACTGCACGTTGTGATGAGATGAGGCTGGGCTGTGTGTTTTCACCCACACCCACTACTGTTTCTTGCTCAAAATCATCGCGCTCGGCCTGCAATGCATCCTCTTTGATTTTCAGCAGAGACCGTTTTTTAGAAGGCAGAGTAGTGGTATGGTGACGCTAATAATGGCGTCATCGCCGCTCACCATCTTGGTGGAGTCCTTAAAGTTTTGGAGGACGGTGCATAGGTCCGACATCCATCTCCACTCCTCAGGTGTAATGTGTGGAGTTTGACCCATTTCCCGACGGCTTAAGTGATGCAGGTAGTCCACAACTGCCCTCTTCTGCTCATATATCCTGACCAACATGTGCAGAGTTGAATTCCAACGCGTGGGGACATCACACACCAGTCTGTGGGCCGGAAGACACAAACGGCGCTGAAAGCCGGCAAGGCCAGCTGAAGCAGCAGGTGACTTGCGAAAATGTGCAGACAGACGCCGAACTTTTACCAGCAGGTCAGACACCTCTGGGTATGACTTCACAAACCTCTGAACCACCAGGTTGAGCACATGGGCCACGCATGGAACATGCGTCAGCTGCCCTCGCCTCAAAGCTGCCACCAGGTTCCGGCCATTGTCACACACGACCTTTCCTGGCTTTAGGTTCAGAGGTGTGAGCCAGTGATCTGCCTGCTGTTTCAGAGCTGTCCACACCTCTTCTGCATTGTGGGGTTTGTCACCTATGCAGACTAGCTTCAGCACAGCCTGTTGCCGCTTTGCAGAGGCAGTGCTGCAGTGCTTCCAGCTTGGGACTGGTGTGGAGGGTACAGTGGATGAGGATGCGCAGGAGGAGGAGGCTGAAGAGCATGACATTCTGGAGCTGTAGAGTGTCGGTGAAACCCTGACAGAGGTAGGGCCTGCTATCCTTGGTGTGGGAAGGACGTGTTCCGTCCCTCGCTCAGACTGGGTCCCAGCCTCCACAATATTAATCCAGTGTGCCGTCAAGGAGATGTAGCGTCCTTGCCTGTATAGAGCGACAACTGTCTGGTGACTGTAGAGGTCACAGGAGATTATGATTTTAGTTCCCTAACCTGTATCAAGGTATGACGTACACCAGTCTGGTGACTGTAATGGTTTCAGGAGAGGATTTTAGTCCCTAACCTGTATTAAGGTAGGACATACACCTGTCTGGTGACTGTAATGGTTTCAGGAGAGGATTTTAGTCCCTAACCTGTATCAAGGTATGACGTACACCAGTCTGGTGACTGTTCAGATCACAAGAGATTAGGATTTTAGTTCGCTAACCTGTATCAAGGTATGACGTACACCAGTCTGGTGACTGTTGAGATCACAAGAGATTAGGATTTTAGTTCCCTAACCTGTATCAAGGTATGACGTACACCAGTCTGGTGACTGTTGAGATCACAAGAGATTAGGATTTTAGTTCCCTAACCTGTATCAAGGTATGACGTACACCAGTGTGGTGACTGTAATGGTTTCAGGAGAGGATTTTAGTCCCTAACCTGTATCAAGGTATGACGTACACCAGTCTGGTGACTGTTGAGATCACAAGAGATTAGGATTTTAGTTCCCTAACCTGTATCAAGGTATGACGTACAACAGTCTGGTGACTGTAATGGTTTCAGGAGAGGATTTTAGTCCCTAACCTGTATTAAGGTAGTACGTACACCTGTCTGGTGACTTTAATGGTTTCAGGAGAGGATTTTAGTCCCTAACCTGTATTAAGAGACAAAAAGCTAAATGCGACCAAAAACAACAGTACACTGCAGTAAAAGTATTAAATGCAAGTGCAGTATAAAAAATAGTGTAACAAATACAGGGTACTTAGTCTATCCGTTTTTTTGCGCAAAAAAAGTTATATCAAGCCACGTCACTAACTTCAAAGTGTACCCATCTCTGACGCGGTCCTAACTGTTGTATTAAAAAACCTGACTCCATCTCTTGCAAAGCAAGAGGCAAGCTTTGCAAGAGATGGAGTCTCCGCCCCTCTCTGGGTCCTGCACACATAGAGCCCCGTCGCCTTCAGTCCATCTCAGACACAGGTCTTGCTGGCTCCTGCTCACTGGTAAGTATACACACTAGTCAGGTTTTTTAATACAACGGTTAGGACCGCGTCAGAGATGGGTACACTTTGAAGTTAGTGACATGGCTTGATATAACTTTTTTTGCGCAAAAAAACGGATAGACTAAGTACCCTGTATTTGTTACACTATTTTTTATACTGCACTTGCATTTAATACTTTTACTGCAGTGTACTGTTGTTTTTGGTCGCATTTAGCTTTTTGTCTCCAAATATGTTGGCGGTGTGAACATGTTCTTACAGACTTGTTCTCTGTGTGCAGGACTCATTTGTTTCTACCTAACCTGTATTAAGGTAGCACGTACACCTGTCTGGTGACTGTAATGGTTTCAGGGAGGATTTTAGTCCCTAACCTGTATTAAGGTAGCACGTACACCTGTCTGGTGACTGTAATGGTTTCAGGAGAGGATTTTAGTCCCTAACCTGTATTAAGGTAGCACGTACACCTGTCTGGTGACTGTAATGGTTTCAGGAGAGGATTTTAGTCCCTAACCTGTATCAAGGTATGACGTACAACAGTCTGGTGACTGTAATGGTTTCAGGAGAGGATTTAGTCCCTAACCTGTATCAAGGTATGACGTACAACAGTCTGGTGACTGTAATGGTTTCAGGAGAGGATTTTAGTCCCTAACCTGTATTAAGGTAGTACGTACACCTGTCTGGTGACTGTAATGGTTTCAGGAGAGGATTTTAGTCCCTAACCTGTATTAAGGTAGCACGTACACCTGTCTGGTGACTGTAATGCTTTCAGGAGAGGATTTTAGTCCCTAACCTGTATTAAGGTAGTAAGTTCAAGAGTGTGGTGACTCTAATGGTCACAGAAAAGCTTGGATTCCGATCTGTATCACCCTGCCTATATCCTCCTAGATTAGTCCTGAGAAGGACTGTTCTGGTCACTGGAAAGCTTGGACTCCGATCTGGATCACCCTGCCTATATCCTCCTAGATTAGTCCTGAGAAGGACTGTTGTGGTCAGCAGCAGTTTGCATCCCTGCTCCGGATCTACCTCTAAGGGCCGCAAATCTGTCCCTAAGCAGCAGCAGACACTCTCCCTACACTCACTGTCTGGATGGCTGTGTGCCGAGCACAGCGCGCCGGGAGTTATAAAGGCTCGGTGACACTGTGCAGGCCGGCCAATCACTGCTATGCCACAACTAACAGGGCTGTGGCATTGCAGTGGTCTGCCAGCCAATCCCTGCACGTGGGCTGGCTCTCAAAAGAGCGCCAACATGCAGAGATGACGACCACGAGCACAGCAAGAGTATCGCGAGATTACTCGGTGCTCGGCGAGTAGCCCGAGTACAGTGATACTCGTGCGAGTACCGGGTAGTGGCGAGCATGCTCGCTCATCACTAATTATAACAATTGAAGGACTATGGTGGCGGAAGGAGGAAGACCATATAAACCATGATGAGGGACATACATACAGATACATACCACAATAGGTGCCATATTCCAGGAAGATGACCATATATAGCAGGATGGGGGACTAATACATAATGAAGGGGGAGAGGGGTAGATTTGTGAGTCTTTAAAGGATTTCACACATTACATAGGGACCATACATCTGACCAACATGTGTGAGGGGAGGCAAGTCTAAATTTCACACCGGGGCCCACCAGACTCTAGTTACGCCACTGTCTGCAGGGTAGTCAAAACAGAGGAGGTCAATTGTACATTACAGGAGGATTTATGTCAGCTAGAGGCTTGGGCTGAAAAATGTCTATTGAACTGTAATGTGGATAAATGTAATGTCTTGCACTTAGGTAAAATAAATAAAATGAAGAATTATGTACTTAATTGTAGAACACTGGGTCAAACTCTAACAGAAAAAGAAGTTTTTAGTGCCCAGTGTCAGGCAGCTGCTGCAAAGACTAATAAAATAATGGGATGTATTAAAAGAGACATAGATGTTCATGAGGAGAACACAATTTTACCTCTATACAAGTCACTAGTGCGACCACACTTAGAATACTGTGTACAATTCTGGTCTCCGGTGTATAAGAAAGACATAGCTGAACTACAGCAGAGAAGAGCGACCAAGGTCATTAGAGGGCTGAGGGGTCTGCAATACCAAGACAGGTTATTAAACTTGGGGTTATTTAATTTGGAAAAATGAAAGCTTAGGTGCTTATTACAATTACATATATGAAGGGACAGTACAGAGACCTTTCTAAAGATCTTTTTACACCTAGGCCTGTGACAGGGACAAGGATGAGTGGATTCTTTATGTCTTGAGTAAAGAAGGTTTTATCATAATCACAGAGGCAGATACATTGCTGTAAGAGCAGTGAGACTATGGAATAATAAGTGATAATACGTTGTAATAAGTGATTCACTACTAAAATATAAGAAGGGCCTGGATGCCTTTCTGGCAAAATATAATAATACTGGTTATACATACTAGATTCTTTGATAGGGCGTTGATCCAGGGAACTAGTCTGATTGCCGTATGTGGAGTCAGGAAAGAATCTTTTTCCCCAATGTGGAGCTTATGGTACCTTTACACGCAGCTACAGGTAACAGGTTTTCCACAGGTAACTTACTGGTTGCAGTGAAATCATGGAGATATAGTTCTATCTTGTTGCTGTGTACAAATGGAACTATGTCTCCATGATTTCACTGCAGCCAGTAAGTTACCTGTGGAAAACCTGTCATCTGTAGCTGCGTGTAAAGGTACCATTAGTGTTGCCACATGGGTGTTTTTTGCCTTTCTCTGGATTAACATGTTAGGCTATGGTTTGAACTAAGGACTTATGGCCAGTTTACACACACCAACTTATCTGTCCAACTTCTGACCAACTTACTGGCTGCAGTGAAATCATGGACACATTGTTCCATTGCACACAGTCACAAAATGGAGCAATGTGTCCATGATTTCACTGCAACCAGCAAGTTGGTCAGAAGTTGGACAGATAAGTTGGTGTGTGTAAACTGGCCATTATAGTCTATCTTCAACCTTAAACGGGTTATCTGGGATTTTTAGAAAAAAAAGTGCCTAAGCACTAACAGGCAGGTAGCTGTTGTGCCGGACACCAGTCAATGCTGTTCACCTCCGGCACAGAGCAGTCACAGACCGCTCCTGCCAGGGACAGTATGGGGGGGTAAACAGAGCAGAGCAGAAGAGCAGCAGCTTCTTTTCTGCTCCGAGGAATTGGGCACATATTGACAGCCGGCTCCTCGCTACCTGATTGGGGGAATTAGCTGTTAATCAGCTATGTGCTGATGTGCCTGTCTACAGAGGAGAGAAGCCTCCCCTCTTTTTAGTCGTGACGTCAGTAGAAGTGGAAAAATCACTAACAAGAGCATCTGTGCCAGCTACCTGCATGTTAGTCCTTAAGCATAATTTTTTTTTTTTTATCCCGGATGAACTAATATTACCTAATATTACCCTGCTATATTTAGTAAAACAACTAATTTACTGCCCCCTACAGTGATGACTGGAGCTGCTTCTCTTTAGTGCAGGTTGTGATGTTAGGTGATAGTGATCTTGTTGCTTCTAACAACTGCTTTTCCATGTTTACGTCTCTCTGGAGCGCAGTCAACTCTCTATGATAATTAGTTTTGTAAATCAAATACAGGTGCATTTCAATGAATTAGAATATCATAATTAAAGGGATCCTGTCACCTCCAAAACGCCTCGTAAGCTACCAAAATATGTCCCTGCAGCATCCATTCACTAATCTCACACTTCTTTTGTCTCCTAAAAGCATCCTGTGAAAGTGGAGAAAAACGTTTTAATACTCACTCATTAGTGATTATAATTATCAGGGGCCATAGTCTTTAGTCACCAGGGGGTGTTGTTTAGCAGCTCCAGGATCCAGCCTCTCTCTGTCTGTGCTGCTGTGAAATTGAAACTGAAGGCAGGACTAATGATTTGCATTTTGTGAGTGATAGAGAGGGGGGAGGGCAATGCCTGCACATCACAGCAGAACACAGAGACAGGGTGGATCCTGGAGCTGCAAAACAGGCCGCCTTGGTGACTAAAGAATATAGTCACTGCTAATTATAATCACTAATGAGTAAGTATTAAAACGTTTTTATGCACTTTCACAGGATGCTTTTAGGAGACAAAAGGAGTGTGAGATTAGTGATGGGATGCTGCAGGGACATGTTTTGCTAGCTTAGCAGGCATTTTGGAGGTGACAGGATCCCTTTAAAGTAGGGAGGATGAAAGGATAAAAACCGCGCTTCCATAAAACATCAAAGGTTGAATATAATATTGATTTATTAGTCAACGTGTAACACTCTGAAACATGGCAATATGATATTGATTTGTCCTGAGGCCAGGAAGCCCTGAAACACGGTGACTAATAAATCAATATTATATTCTCCCTTTGATGTCTCATGGAATATGGCAACGCAGTTTTTAACTCTTCATCCTCCCTACTCTATATGCACCACGCTGGGGACTGCAGCAGCCTTAATATGCTTTTATAGTGGTTGTGACTCTCACAACCACACAAGGTGAAGCCTCTGATACCTATTTAGGTAATATTTTATCTCTCAGACCCTTCATCTTCTCTGTTTCTAATGACTCTATACTATATGCGTTTCACTTTATGTATTGAATTACTGAAACAAATTAACTTTTTGATGATATTCTAATTCATTGAGATGCACCTGAAGAACACTGGGACTGCTGAACCCTGGATCACACTGGAGACACTGGGACTGCTGTATATACATCACAAGAGATGCTGGGGCTGCTGTATATATATCTCATAGGAGACAATGAGACTGCTGTTTATACATCACAGGAGATGCTGGGATTGCTGTATATATGCCCAGAGTCTACACAGACTGGACTTTAAGATGCAACGTGCACTTATTTCCGCTATCTCCATCTCTAGATCTGAGGATTCTACAAACTGTCTTTAATATAATGTGTGAGAAACCAAAGTCTATGCATGCGCTACTCCAGACACCATTTTATTGAAGACAGACCGCACAAGCACACTGCATTATCACTGCTCCCTTTACCTACAGTACCGCCCACCTCTGAGTGCCTGCTTCGGTGCAGAGAGGTGGGTGGGAGATTGTGGGTGTTGAGAGCAGTGAATATCCAATTTCTTGTGACCTGTGACCCTGCTTCTGCCTCCTGTGATCCCGTGCCATCGCTGACCCTCCCCACCCCAAAGCCACAGCCAGGTACAGCAAGCACTGACAGTATTCTTTTATTCAGAACCTTTATCCTGTCCAAACCCAAAGGGTTTTGTGACGAAATCTGTAAAGCCAATAAAAGATTATTAAAGCTTTGATTTGGGGGAGAGAGAATGTGAGACTAAAGCAGACACATCTGTTAGTATCAGAATAAAGGAATTGACTGTTCATTCCTAATTGCCAGTTGGTCAATTTCAGTACTCAGGCCAGCTTCACACTACGGTTTTCAGCTGTCAGGTTCTGTCCGGTGTTTTGCAGGTTCCACTGGATAGAACCTGACAGCACAGAATGAGCAAAAAGTGTGGACAAATATGCCCTCTGATCTTGTTTTTTGCAGGATTCAGTTTCTGCTGCTCTCCACGGTGCTGATCTATCAGCCTGCGTGAGCAGTGCTGCTCTCCATGGTGCTGAACGTTCAGCCGTGTCTCTGAAATGCTGCTGTCCATTGTGCTAAATGTGTGTGGCAGCATTTCAGAGACTGCACTATGATGTACATTGGATACGGAAACAATCTGATTTTTAACGGACCCGGGGCCATAGACTGTTATGGGCGCCAGGTCGCCCCGGATCTGGGAGGATCCGATTTTGTCTGATTTTTGCACTGGAGCCAAAAAATGATGCAGACTTTGATTTTGTGCCCGGTGAAAAACCGGACAAAATCGGATCAGGGACAAAAAACACAAAAACAGATGACCGAATAGGACCAATCCGGCACCATAGGGACACAAGCGGGCAAAACCGGATCAGGTTGTCTGGTTCAAAGTGGACAGAACTTGATAGCTGAAAACATTGGTGTAAAGCCGGCCTCAGGTACTCCGGAATGATTTAGCTTCATTAAATTTTTAAGATCTAAGATCCGTACATTTACTAAGCATGATCAAGTAAGGTTATTGTTATAGTGGACATTTGAAAACATGTCCTACTAGTACGGTGATCCAGAAATGTTGGATTAGGAAGAAAGGATCAATATAGTTCAGGATTTTTTTCTTTCCTCTCATAATGGAACAAGCTAATTGAATTTATAGAATAGGTATATTGACTAAATGGCAGGATAGGAGTATTCTATGGATTCAAGGTGTTTTTTTTATGACACATTGATATTGTTTGAGGTTCATCAAGAGGAATTTCACTAACCTAATGAGGAAACATACTAATATTTGTTTTAGTCCTGCATTTGAAAAAATAAATAAGTGATATATTTCTATTTAACTGGAATTGTACAATCTCAGAAATTTTATTTCATTGCAAATTTAAAGTATAAGGTTGTATAAAAAATCTCCAAAATAATCGTGAAACTATTCTCAAGGTTTTTAACCTATAGTTGACAAGATAAATAAATGAAAGGACCAATTAATTCCTCTCGATTGCATTACGTTTAAGGAAAAAAGGTCAGAAACATTATACTAAGTAAAGTACAGACAGGAAAATATTGGCCCTGACATACTGATTAAAATGATACCTGAAGTGAAGAAATATCCTTTAATCTGTATTTGAAGTATTCTTATCTTCAATGGGTCTAAGAGGTCGGACTTTGGGTAGGGTCTTCAGCTCTTGTTTGGCCTCTCCTGCTGCCTCTGGGTGTCGTTTCTTCAATGTTATTCCAATTTTGCACTGACGCCATTCTTCCTGCGGTTTGCGCTTGTGCAGAGCAATCTCATGGTGGACTTCAGGATAATGGGACCGGCAGCAGTGCATGCACAGACTGATCAGTTCAACTAGCTTAATTTTACTGAAGATGATCATGAGAATAATCTGAGCATGTGCCGTTGCTATTTTCCTGATGCCCACTATAAGATCAATGTGAACAAGTGCCGCCCATGGCTAGGGCAGTATCAACACAACATTTTAATGAAACTCCTTATACAATGTCATGGATCGGGTCCCGGTGTTTGATGTAAGCTACGGTGCAGTGCTCACATCAGACACCCAACATCTCAGCTGATCTCATCAGCTGAGATGTCGGGCTTCAAGCCCGATCCGGGATCGGCTCGGTGCTGTTAACCCCTTGGATCCCGCTGTAATTTACTGACAGCGAGATCCAAACCTGCCACAGCGGGGATCGCGCTGTTCCCCACCTGCACTGGAGATCCCGTGATAATATCGCAAGATCTCACGTGATAGCTCAGGGTCCTGGCGAGAGCCCGGAAGCTATCACTGATCGCTTCCTGTGAGTGGTTTGCAAGCACTGCCAACCACTCACAGTACACTTTTGTGACACGTCCCGAAGTGCTGCAGCTCATCGGGACCTGTCACAAGTGATCAGCCTGTGCAGCAGTGTGCTTCCCTATGGGGGTGTGTAAAATAAAGAATGAATTAAAAAAAAAGTTTTTATAAACATGAAAAAAAACATAAAATTTCAAATCACCCCACTTTTCCCCCCATTCAAAATAAAAGGATTAAAATAAAAAAATTAAAAAAATACACATATTTGGTATCGCCACATTCAGAAACGCCCGATTTATCAAGATGTAAAATCAATTAATGAGAGCCGTAAACTGCGTAATGGAAAAAAAGGCCCAAACGCCAAAATTAAGGTTTTTTTTGGTCGCCGCTACAGGAGTTGCTAGGAGTCCGGGTGGCCAGGAAGCAAGTTGGGGATCTACTCACCCGGTGAGATCTGAGGCCTCCCTGTTGTGCTTCTCCTTTCTGGTCCTGGCTGCCTGTAGCTAAGCTGTGACCCTCTCTTCCTGCTGGAAAGTCTCTTGCCTGTATGGCAGGCAGCTTGAGCCCTTCCTGGGCACCACTCCTCTGGCTATAGTTCCTGAGCTCTCCGATGCTGCTGTGCCTCCAGGTTCTCTGCTGTGGCCATGAGACGGGCAGTCTCCCATTCTCCGGTTTTGGCTGCTGGGTCTGGAGTGCCCTCACAACCTCAGACTCCGGTGTCTGTTTCTGGCGCTCTGCTTTGGGGTGAGCTGGGTATCTGGCTCCACTCCCCAGGCCTGCTTCTCTCCTTCCTCAGACCCTCTCCTACGGGTCCCTCGCATGCTGTTTATTTTCTACTCTACCTGGGATGAGCTTAGCACTGCTCCAGTTCACAGGTCATCTTCACAGTCCTCCTAGGAACTGAACTAACTAATCCTGCCCCCAGGCCGGAATTTATAGGGGAGCTCCCCTGAACCCGGTTTCAGAGCTCCCCCTTCAGGTCTGGAGTCATGAAAAGTGTTGCATGCTTTGGGTTTACCTGGTGTGGAAACCCCTCCTTGCTTTCAAGCATGACAGCACCCCTCCGAAGGAAGACAATGCCATTGTGGCAACCGGACTCTGGGGTGTTACATTCCCCCTTAGTAAAATTCAGTAGTTTTGGACTAAGGAAACATTTTTAGAAATAATAGTAAAATAATTGTACAGAGTCTGCAAAAAATGAAAAAATTACAAAAACCAAGAAAATTAGCAAAAACACAGTCACTACAGTGCTTAGTACTTCCACTGTTGGCTGATGATGAACTTTATACAAAATTGTGTTGACCACAACCAGTCCTATGGCCTATTGGTCCATATTTAAATTGAATGTTCAAGAATACGCAAAAGTTAATACAGTAAGTCCTGTAGGCACTGTACGCTTTGTGGTTGCTTATTTACAAAGTAACATAAACACAAACATATTTACATTTTAAACTGGTTTACTTGTCCACTTAACTTGCTAACAGTTCCTGTAAAGGTCTGGGATCTGACCTATGTTACTATGAGTGGATCTACACAGTACAGGTATTTATGATTGCTTGCTCTGGTCTCTAGTGTCTACTGCTGGTGTTGTAGGTGCACTATCCCCTATTCTACGTGTAGACCTATGTATAACGGGTATACCAGAGTGTGGTCTTAGACTCAACATGGGACAGACAGATTTACTGCTAGCAGGGGTTGACTCTCTTGTTCTACTGCAGCTGGTGGTTCTTCAGGTGGTTCTGGAGTCTCAACTGGTTCAGGCATGATGCATTGTGGAAAAGTCAGTACAGGTACTATGATTGCTCCATTTATCTGAGTCAACGTTTTGGAAAAGTCTCCAAGAACTGTATGAATCATCTCTTCTTTTTGTTCTATGGACTGAGGCACGCCTTGGACTTCCTCTCTGTCCCTTAATAGTTTAGGGCATATCTTTAGATGAACTCCTGAAACTGCCGCTGAGGTCTCTCCTCCATCTTTACTGATTAGCAGACTTTGGCATTGTCAAAGTTGAAGGCAATACAGTGTATGGCTCTGCCTCCCACTGGTCATCCAGTTGTTGGTTAGTCTTTTCCTCTTGCCGACTTGTTCTCCTGGTGTTAAGGGAACTGCAGGTGCATGTTTGTAATAGGCTCTCTCTTGCCTTTCTATTACTTGAGACAGGTTTCTTTCTATGCACTCTTGCACTTGACGGTACCTCTGTTGATATTCTGTATCCCAATCTGCTTCTGGTGGGTTTGTTTCAGGTGTCAGGACTCCAATGTCTAAGTCAATGGGCAGCTTGGCATGTCTTGCCCTCATCAGGTAGGCAGGAGTACAGATGGTGGAGTTCACAGGAATTTGATTGTATAAATCCACTAAATCTGGCAACTTTTCTGGCCACATACTTATTTCATCCAGTGGCAATATCTTCAACAGATCTATCACTACCTGATTCATTTTCTTGCACAGGCCATTGGTCTGTGGATGGTACAGCGTCGTTCTTATTTTCTTGCAGCCGTAGTAGTTGCAAAACTCCTGGAACACCTCTGCCTCGAATGCTGGACCTTGATCTGTAAGAACCTGTTCAGGGTAGCCATGGGCTCTGCAGAAATGGGCTGCTGTCCTCGCTGTTAGGTCTTTCACCGGCACTACTATCAAGAAATGGGAATACTGATCTATGATGGTGAGGGCATTGACATAGTGTACCCGGCTCGGGGTCAGCTTCACATGGTCCAAGGCTACGAGTTCAAGTGGTTGCCTGGGGACAATAGGCTGTAGAGGAGCTCTCTGATGGCTGTCACGATCCTTCTTTCCAGGTTGCATGGGTCACAGTCTCTGCACCATTTCTCAATGGCCTTCCTCATGCCAACCCAGTAGAACTGTTAACACAACAGAACTTCCAGCTTCTTCCACCTGAAGAGCCCTGCCCCATCATGGTACCCCTCTAGAACCATCTGGATATGTCTCTTCGGGACCACTATCTGCCAGACCAATTTATGGGTTTGTGCATTGATGTGCCACCTGCACAGCTTACCCCCATAGATGAATAGCTTGCTTTCCACAACTGTTGTACCTCTTATAGAGCATCTGGACCAGGGGTTGAGTCGGCTTGCTTCAACAACTCCTTGACTTAGCAGATGGTTGGGACGCTGTATTGCGTCTCTGCCCAACTATGGTGAGGTAATGGGTTGAACGTGGCTTCTTGCATGACATGATTCTTGTCTCTCACACCATTGCAACACTGGGACGCGGTGAAAAGCCGGTAGCTCTATCTCTTTCAGCTCCTCCGGGTCATCTCCCGCATCTTATGCCCTGCCCGATACTTGATGGTAAAATTGTAATTGGACTACCGGGCCATGCATCGCTGTTCCAATGCACCTAACTTTGCGGTTTCTAGATGGGTCAGCGGATTATTGTCCATATAGATGGTAAACTTTGCTGAGGCCAGGTAGTGTTTAAAACATTCTGTTACAGCCCAGACTATTGCAAGGAACCCTAGCTTGAAGGAGCTATAGTTGTTGGGGTTTCTTTCTGTAGGATGGAGCTTCCTGCTGGCATAAGCAATGACTCTCTCCTTGCCTCTCTGCACCTGGAATAATACGGCTCCCAATCCCACGTTATTTGCATCTGTGTAAAGCACAAACGGTTGGCCATAGTCAGGGTGGACCTGGATCTCGTCCCCTGTAAAGGCCCAACTGGGTGAAGGAGTCTTCTCCTCTGCTGTCCCATTCAAACAGAGGGCTCAGGTTTTTGACCTTCTTGATATGGCCTACCAGGAGGTCTTGCAAAGGCGCTGCTATCCTTGTGAAGCCCTTGATAAACCTCCGGTAGTAGCCTACCAGTCCCAGGAACTGTCGTACTTCTTTGATGGTAATGGGCCTCGGCCAGTCCCTGATT
The DNA here is from genome assembly GCA_033576535.1 of Allobates femoralis. NCBI lineage: Eukaryota > Metazoa > Chordata > Amphibia > Anura > Aromobatidae > Allobates > Allobates femoralis. The sequence goes on from JARQOC010000003.1 coordinate 172,225,425, forward strand.
ACGGTGACTGTATCAGGGTCTGGAGCCACACCTTCAGCGCTGACCACATATCCTAAGTATTGTACCTTGTGCTTCAGTAAGTGGCATTTGGACTGCTTCACTTTCATGGCAAACTTGGATAATGCCTAGAATACTTCATCCAGGTGCTTCAGATGGTCCTTGTATGTCTTCAAGTAGACAATGACATCATCCAGGTACAGTAACACGGTTTCAAATATTCTTTGCCCCAGGCAACACTCCATCAACCTCTGGAACGTTCCCGGTGCATTGCAGAGTCCTAACGGCATACAGTTAAACTCACAGAGGCCTATCGGTGTCGTGAATGCGGTCTTTTCTCTGTCCACCTCTGCAACGGGAATGTGCCAATACCCACTGGTGAGATCTAAGGTGGAAAAATAGTCAGCAGTTCTCAGTGCAGCTAATGATTCTTCAATGCTGGGTAATGGGTAAGCATCCTTATGTGTTATGCGATTAATCTGCCTGTAGTCAACACGCATTCTCATTGTACCATCTTTTTTCTTTACCAGGACAACTGGAACTGCCCAGGGGCTACAACTATCTCTGATCACTCCAACTTCCTTTATTTACTGTAACATCTCTTAGGCACATTGATAGTGAGCTGGTGGTACTGGCCAGTACCTCTCTTTAATGGACGGATGGTCTCCAGTGGGAATTTGATGTTGTACCCCTTTTACCTGCCCAAAGTCTAAAGGATGTTTATTAAAGACCCGTTCACATTCTTGAACTATCTGCTAAACTCCATGCTTTTGGTGCAAAGGGGTGGAGTCAGTGCTACGTGTAGCTTCTGACACAAGTCCTCCAGCTGCCCCTCGGACCCGTTGTCCTCTGCCTGGTTGGATGGTTTCAAGGGTTACACTGCCGTTATTGTGTTGTTATTGACAGTAAACAGCTTAGCAATGGTAGCATGTCAAGGTACTTTGATCTCTTCTTCTCCACAGTTTAAGATATGTACAGGTACCCTCCCCTTATGGACATCAACTACCCCTCTGGCTGCTAGGACAGTGGGCCTACTGTCTGTGTACACGGGCTCCACCAGGGCTTGATAGTCTTGACCCCAAAGGCCTATCACTTCCCTACACCAGATCAACAATTCACTTTTCAGGGTATTGCAATGGGGACCAAGTCACTATCACACTGTTGACAGTTTCAGCAACCTGTTGTAACAAACCAATAATTTCTTCTAGACAATTCTCAATTACATTAATGCCTTGAGTAATCATTGGGTTACATTCCCGCCAGGCAACATCAACAATTATCATTCCTTGGGAGGTTAATTGTACACCCCCCCCCCCACCTTAATGGTCACCTCTTTGAACCCCTTTTGTGGAAGAGGTTCGCTATTGCTGGTGTATATAGTAAAACTTTTATCTGGGGTTTTGGTTTTTAGGATGGTTGTCTGAGGTTCCCCACCCCTGCACTAGTGCATCTCAATAAATTAGAATATTATCAAAAATCAATGTACTGTTGCCATGTTTCAGGGCACTTCTGGGAGGCCTGAAACACGTTGACTAATAAATCAATGTTATATTCACACGTTGATGCCTCATGGAATACGGCAAAGTAATTTTTTTACCCTTCATCCTCCCTACTTTAATTTTCTGAGATAATGACCTATGTGTTTTCATTGGCTGTAAGACATAATCATCAACATTTACATAAATAAACAATTGAAATAAATGAATTTTTAATGACTCCATGACTATATATTATACAGTATGAGTTTCATTGTATGTACTGGATTACTGAAATAAATTATCTTTGTGATGATATTCTAATACATTAAGATGCACTAGTATATATCTACTATACAATCATCTAATGTTCTCTGTCTGTCACGGAAATCACGCGCTAGCAATGATTGGTCCGCCCGGCAGGGCGCGTGATTTCTGTACACAGAAAGAGAGCAAAAGATGGCGGCGGCTAGTGCGGCCGCAGAGGACTCCCGCTGCAGCCTCATGTCACTAACCCCCGCCACGAGCCGCCCACTGACACCGAGGATCGGGGGCTGAGTGGATTGGGGCTCCCAGGGTGCAGGGAACAATGGGAGCGCGCATCATGCGGTTCCTCCTTCCTATGGCTGCACAGTCTGTCACAGACTGTGCGGCCATAGGATGATCCCAGCTGTTAGCCGCCTCCTGTCAGTGCAGCTGGGTGGCAGCAGCACATGCCAGCCGGGGCCCAGCTGCACTGACAGGAGGCGGCTGACACCCGGGATCATCCTGCACACCGCCACCTCTGCGCCCGCCTCCTCCACACCTACTCTCTGCAGGACAACGCGCTCAGCACCATGGACATGAGTGCCAGCACTGGGACCGCCAGGGGACGAAGAGGTGAGAGCCCGTGTGTGTGTGTGTGTGGCTGTGCGTGTGGGTCTGTGTGTGTCTGTGTCTGGGTGTGTCTGGCTGTGGGTGCGAGTCTGTGTGTGTATGTGTGGGTGTGAGTCTGTATGTGTGTGTGGCTGTAAGTGTGAGTGTGTGTCTGGCTGTGGGTGGGAGTCTGTGTGTGTATGTGTGTGGGTCTGAGTCTGTGTCTAGGTGTGACTCTGTGTGTGGGTGTAAGTTTGTGTGTGGGTGTGAGTCTGCTCCTTCCTCCCCCTGCCTGTGCTGCTTCGTCCTATGTCTTCCTCCCCCCGCCGCTCTGTGCTCCGTCCTCCCCTTGCCGCTCTGTCCTCTCCCTGCCTGTGCCACTCCATCCTCCCCACCTCACCACTTCCTCCTCCTTCCTTTGCCCTCCTCCCCTCCACCACTCCATCCTCCGTCCTCCCGCTGCCTGTGCTGCTCCATCCTCCTCCACCCCGCCGCTTCGTCCTCTGTCCTCCCCCCACCGCTCTGTGCTCCGTCCTCTCCCTGCCTCTCCGTCCTCCCCCTGTGTCGCTTCATCCTCCACCACCCCACGGGGGGATCGAAGATTTACCCGGTATCCCCAGATTCACCAACGGGAAGCTCCAATTCTAAGTTGGAGTTCCCACACCAAGGCTAGGAAGCACAGTAGCAACCACGAGAACTCACAGGGGTCCGCTATACTGTCCGGAGACACACAAAGAGAGAGAAACAACAGCCTGGAAAGGACCTAGAAGGAGTGAGGGGTCTCAGAGTGACAACCTGGCTGCCGTGGGTTTAGTGAAAACCGGAGTAAAGTGACTGTAACTTGTGTTAAGAAGTGACCTGTACTAAGAACTGCTGTAAACTGCTTGAAGAGAACTGATAAGTAAACCCGGTGGCCACTCCGTCCTCCCCCTACCTGTGCCCCTCCATCCTCCTCCCCCCTGCCACGCCATCCTTCCCATGCCGCTCCGTCCTCAAAGTCCTTCCCTATTCAGCCCTCACCGCCTTCCCCATGCAATCCCAATTTCTATATTCTAGAATACCTGATGTAGAATATATATAGTTATTCTACACTTTACGTTTGTCTATATTAGGATATTAGGCTTCATCCAAGCTATCAAAAAACTCAACAATTCTTTTTCTTGCTTATCTTATTATTGTAACTAAATTGTTAACCATTAATTCTTCTACTAATGGTTGGAATTAATTTCAGCGATTATTGCATATTAACAAAGATTGTATAAATCCATATTTAAACAAAGTGTAAAACTGATTCTGGTTCTGGGCTTTGTAGAAGGTGTTTTTTTATGTTATCCTCTCACCGCTTTTTTATTTACCTCTCCCATCTTCCCTAAAATAGGATGAGTTGGATGAGTTGTGGGGATATGCAAGAAAGGGTAGCAATAATTTGTTGATTAAAAGGGACAATTTTGCTCTGTTTAAACTTGCCATGGTTGTTAGTAATACAGTCATATGAAAAAGTTTGGGCACCCCTCTTAATCTTACTCTTTTTTTTTTGTTTAAAATTGTTTTTTTGCAACAGCTATTTCAGTGTGATATATGTAATAACTGATGGACACAGTAATATTTCAGGATTGAAATGAGGTTTATTGTACTAACCGAAAATGTGAAATATGCATTATTTCAAAATTTGACAGGTGCAAAAGTATGGGCACCCTTCTGATTTTCATGATTTAAATACTCCTAACTACTTCTTACTGACTTACTGAAGCACTAAATTGGTTTGGTAACCTCATTGAGCTTTGTACTTCATAGCCTGGTGTATCCAATCAGGAGAAAAACTATTTCAGGTGTCCACTTGCAAGTTGTTCTCCTAGTTGCATCTTCTCTGAGGAGTGGCATCATGGGCTCCTCAAAACAGCTCTCAAATGATCTAAAAAAAAAAAGATTGTTCAACATAGTTGTTCAGGGGAAGGATTCAAAAAGTTGTCTCAGAGATTTAATCTGTCAGTTTCCACTGTGAGGAACATACTAAGGAAATGGAAGACCACAGGGACAGTTCTTGTAAAGGCCAGAAGTGGCAGGCCAACAAAAATATCAGAAAGGCAGAGAAGAAGAATGGTGAGAACAGTCAAGAACAATCCACAGACCACCTCCAAAGACCTGCAGCATCATCTTGCTGCAGATGATGTTACTGTGCATCGGTCAACAATACAGCGCACACTGCACAAAGGAGAAGCTGTAAGGGTGAGGGATGCGAAAGAAGCCATTTCTGCATGCACGCCACAAACAGAGTCGCCTGAGGGATGCAAAAGCACATTTGGACAAGCCAGTTTCATTTCATTTTGGAAGAAGGTCCTGGGGACTGATGAAACAAAGATTGAGTTGTTTGGTCATACAACAAGGCATTGTGGCGCCATGCATAAAAACACAGCATTCCAAGAAAAACACTTGCTACTCAGTGTCAAATTTGGGGGAGGGTCCATCATGCTTTGGGGCTGTGTGGCCAATGACGGCAGATTCTTGAGAATAATGTTCAAGAATCAGTGTCAAAGTTGAAGTTACACCGGGGATGGATCTTTCAGCAAGACAATGATCCAAAACACCGCTCCAAATCTACTCAGGCATTCATGCAGAGGAACAATTACAATGTTCTGGAATGGCCATCCCAGTCCCCAGACCTGAATATTATTGAACATATGTGGGATGTTTTGAAGAGGGCTGTCCATGCTCGGCGACCATCAAACTTAACTGAACTGGAATTGTTTCCTAAAAATACCTTCATCCAGGATCCAGGAACTCAATAACAGCTACAGGAAGCAACTAGAGGCTGTTATTTTGGCAAAAGGTGGATCTACTAAATATTAATGTCACTTTTCTGTTGAGGTGCCCATACTTTTGCACCTGTCAATTTTTGAAATAATGCATATTTCACATTTTCGGTTAGTACAATAAACCTCATTTCAATCCTGAAATATTACTGTGTCCATCAGTTATTACATATATCACACTGAAATAGCTGTTGCAAAAAAACAATTTTAAACAAAAAAAAAAGAGTAAGATTAAGAGGGGTGCCCAAACTTTTTCATATGACTGTAAAAGGAGGACTGCACCTCCTTGACTGACCTTCCGGCTGGGGGGCCCTAGCTGTCCCTTATCTCAGTAATACCACTGATGGTGAAGATGTGTGGGCCACCACACTTTCCCTGCTCCTGGTCAGCCTTGATCTAATAACCCATCTTACCCACCCCAGGGAAGGGCCAGGACAGGAGTGGTAAAACCCCACCCAAATAGAACAACGGGGAAACCAAAGACTCTCACTCACAGCAATACATACAGAGGTATAAGACAATACATGCACAGGAAATAATAAAGAGCAGGGTTGAGGGTTGAAATAACCAGATGGGTGGATTTTAAGAGCACACCAAACAGCACTCAGGTGATCTCCAGCAACTGTTTCAAAGCAACAGAAAGACTAGTACTTAGGGATGGGCGAATCTACTCGCTAGGACTCGTTACTCGGCGAGTAGTAAGGGACTCGCAGGACTCGGTACTCTGCGAGTTTCCCAGTGATTACTCGCACGAGTCCAATCCAAATCAATATCAATCCTAGTTTTGTCAGAAACGTTGACAAAACTCGGATTGCCATTGTTTGCATTAGACTCGGCTACTGTGCCAGTGATAGCAGGGAAACTCGCAAAGTAACTGCTGTTTCTTTGCGAGCCGAGTCCAGCTGTCTTCTCTGTGCAGCTCCAGGGTCCTAGAGCCCGCCTGCTCACAGAGATGATGTAGCAGTGCTGAGATTGTTCTCAGTCTGCTCATTCCCTGTGCATAGACATCTATATTTATGCACAGGGGATGTAGCAGAGAGGACATCGCGTTTTGGACTACGTCGGACAGAAGAGGATATTTTTAATTAAAGATGGAGTCCCTAATGGCTTTTTTTTTTATTTCAAATAAAAAATTTTCTCTGTGTTGTGTTTTTTTAACCCTTTATTGGAGATTCTTAGTGGCTGGGTCAAACGTGGCCTGACATTAAGAATCTCGGGCTTAATACCAGCTTGTATAACAAAGCTGGTATTAACCCCTTTATTACCCAGCGTGCCACTGCCACCAGGGCCGCTGGAAGAGCGGGGTTCAGCGCCAGAGGATGGCGCTTCAATGAACGCGCCATCTTCTAGGGCGGCTGCGGGCTGCAATTTGCAGCGGGGGGGTGCCCAGAAAGCTTGGGCATCCCTGCGCTGCGGATTCCAGCCCCCAGCTGCTTAGCTGTACCTGGCCAGACATAGAAATTGCGCGGAGCCCCACGCATTTTTTTTATTATTTAATGAATTTCAGAGTCAGAGTCTCAGAGTCGGAGTCGCCTCAGAGTCGGAGTCGCCTCGGAGTCGGAGTCGTCTCGGAGTCGGAGTCGCCTCGGAGTCGGAGTCGTCTCGGAGTCGGAGTCGCCTTGGAGTCGGAGTCGTCTCGGAGTTGGAGTCGTCTCGGAGTCGAGTCGGAGTCGTCTCGGAGTCGGAGTCGTCTCGGAGTCGTCTCGGAGTCGGAGTCGTCTCGGAGTCGGAGTCGTCTCGGAGTTGGAGTCGGAGTCGTCTCGGAGTCGGAGTCGTCTCGGAGTCGGAGTCGTCTCGGAGTTGGAGTCGTCTCGGAGTCGAGTCGGAGTCGTCTCGGAGTCGGAGTCGTCTCGGAGTCGAGTCGGGGTCGGAGTCGTCTCGGAGTCGGAGTCGTCTCGGAGTCGGAGTCGTCTCGGAGTCGGAGTCGAGTCGGAGTCGTCTCGGAGTCAGAGTCGTCTCGGAGTCGGAGTCGTCTCGGAGTCGGAGTCGAGTCGGAGTCGTCTCGGAGTCAGAGTCGTCTCGGAGTCGGAGTCGTCTCGGAGTCGGGGTTGTCTCGGAGTCGGAGTCAAAAAAATGCGTGGGGCTCCGCGCAATTTCTATGTCTAGCCAGGTACAGCTAAGCAGCTGGGGGCTGGAATCCGCAGCGCAGGGATGCCCAAGCTTTCTGGGCACCCCCCGCTGCAAATTGCAGCCCGCAGCCGCCCCAGAAGATGGCGCGTTCATTGAAGCGCCATCCTCTGGCGCTGAACCCCGCTCTTCCAGCGGCCCTGGTGGCGGTGGCACGCTGGGTAATAGAGGTTAGGGTCAGCTTTGTATTATCAGCTGGCCCTAAGCCCGAAATTTATGGCGGTCACGCCAATATTAGACATGACCGCCATGAATTTCTATTAAATTGTTTTAAAAAAAACACAACACAGAGAAATTTTTTTATTAGAAATAAAAAGAAAAGCCATTAGAAACGCCATCTTTAATTAAAAAAATCCTCTTCCGTCCGACGCAGTCCAAAACGAGATGTCCTCTCTGCTCATCCCTGTGCATAGATATAGATGTATATGCACAGGGAATGAGCAGACTGAGAACAATCTCAGCTCTGCTACATCATCTCTGTGCACAGACATTCATGTCTGTACACAGGGAATGAGCAGACTGAGAACAATCTCAGCACTGCTACATCAGGCAGCAGGCGGGCTCTAGGACCCTGGAGCTGGCAGCCAGCACAGAGGAGAAAGCAGGACTCTTATCTGTGCGAGTTTCCCAGCGATTACAGTTGCAAAGTAAACAGTCCAATGCAAATAAATGACAAAACTAGGATTGCTTCAGGCTGAAGCTTCCGAGACACATCTGCGATTTGTAAATCGCACACTACTCGCTATTACTCGCTTCCCCATTCATTAACATTGGACTCGCTAGACTCGCAACGAGTAGCGAGTCCTATGCTCGGACTCGCTAGAGTCAAGCGATTCCGAGTAATTTAGGATTCGCCCAGCACTACTAGTACTGCAAAAACTATAGTCAGCATGGGAAGATAGATTATACCATCTTAAAAAGGCACGGAGCGATTACGAATGATTTCCCAGAACATGTGATTGAGAAGTAATCAGTAGACTAGCAGAGATAAACATCTAATAGCCCAATCACTAATAAGAACACAGCAGGCCGACACCCGAGCGTGCCTGTGGAACTCACAAGCATCAGAAAAACCACAGTGTGGATTGTCAGAGTCTGTAGCATGAACAGCGCTAGGTATCACTATGACACTCTGCAAGTTTTGAGCCAAATGCTGTCTGACAGTACTCCTCTCCCTGTCTGTGTGGCAGCAGCTCCTGACAACATTTCTCAGAAAATACATCACAAAACTCTGACAAAGGCTCTAGGACACTAGTGGTTATTGCTGACATATAGGTCATTAGACAATGTTCGTTACAGTAAGAGTTCCATTTTTCTATGTCTTGGGTTCTCTAGTTTTCTAGTCAATTACTGGTTATTTAATGTAAATCAAGGGAAGCCTAACACAATTTGTGCAGGTAGGTCCTTGAGAACATAGCAGGAAATGCATTCCGAATGGAGTATCCTTCTGTGGAGCTCCAGACCCTTTACACACTTCATAAATACCCCTTGGGAGAGAGGTGAAGGGTCAATGGAAAAAATCCAAACAAGACTTGATTACTCATTCAATGTCAATGCAGAGGAGCGAGCAAACTCTTTGTCGATAATGTTCTCCCCAGAACCACTATCCAGAAAGACCTTAATAGAGATGTTCTGGCTTCTTATTTTATACTGGCAGGTATTAAACACTGAGACACCACAGTAGAGAAAATTTGTAGACCCAGGTTGGAATCCTCCTGCAACCCTGGGTCTGTAAGTATTCTGACTGCCGATTTTTCTTGGGTACTGATGTACAGACGCTAATAAAGTGTCCCTTATTGCTGCAATAAAAACAGACTCCTCTCCTTTGAGTAGTCAAGGAATTTCTCTTCACATGGGACATCCAACCAAGCTGCCTGGGCTCAGGTGAATTCTCAGGAGGCAATGCAGGCACAGCAACCTCAGAAAGTCTTGGTATTTTGAAACCTCTTACGAAACCGGCGATCTATGCAGATTTCCATGGACATAGCACACTGAAGAGAGGGAGGAGTTTTATACATGTGTGGCACCCTGGTTGGGGCACTACAGAACTCTTAGGACGCAAATGGAGTGTACATAGCAAGCAAACCTCACTACCAAGACACCTTTTTACACCCCTTTTCATCCCAGGCCTCTAGGGGGAGCTCCACTGGTTACCTTAAGCCACTTCCCCCTATAAATACGGGTCCTGGAGGGAGAAACAGCGGAGTGTGCAGTCACTTTAGAACTGTGAACAGCTAGGAGAGCTGACCTGGTACTGGAGCCACACTAGGCCTATACCAGCACACCCGGAAAGTGAGAGACTCTCGCAACAATAGTCATAGGAACAGGAGGCAAATACTTCACAGGGACAGAGGAGTTACCATAACTCACCCTAACAATCCGGTCACTGGGTCCGAGCTGCAGGAGCCACAGCGCAGGCTGCAGAGAAACCAGCACCCCAAACAAGGGAATTTAGCTCCCTGGACACCTGAAGCACCATCAGATGAGAGCCCGGGGAAAGGAAGTCGAATACCGCAACCCTTTATAGTGCCCTCAGTGCAGCAAACTCAGGTGAAACATGTCCCACCAGAACGTGCAACCTCGGTCCGGTAGGATTTTATATCCACCAGACCCTGTACAACTGTGTACATAAGGAAGCCTACACACTGCTTGCTGTGGAATCTCCAGGAGTGTCTACTTCATCACCCGGCCGAGTGTACCTGTTGTCACCAGTAAAAGGTACAGAAAAGACTATGTGTCCGTGCATCATTCCTGGATTGACACTCGGAATTACCCGAGCTGCCGTATTCCATCTAGTGCAGCTCCTGGCCCCGGGGACTCCTGCTCATCCTGTGGGGAGCATCCCATCAAGCTGCCGCACATCCCCCGGAGGCCCAAGCAGCGCCGGTGCATTCACCAGACTCCCACAGGTGGCGTCACGACAATCAAGAAACATCCCCATCATTTAATCCCCTTTGATCTGACCACCGGGCCCCACAGCCTCAGGCACGGAACCGTGACAAGTGCTGCATCGCCTGAGACGTGAGCATCCGGCAACGGTGAGTCAGAATTTGGCGTCACGAACAGGATACGAATAGGCCCGTTTCCCAACGGGTATTGTGTGCTATTTAATGACTGTGATTATTGAACTGTACATTTGAACCGCCATTGCTGCGCAGAAGGCGGGAAAAGAAAGAGTGTTACTGTGCAAAGGGCGCGAAGATAGGCCCCGCCCCATACTCTGACGAGTTCCGCCGAACGCAACAGGAACCAGAAACTCCCGTGGTGCCTCACTCCTCACCGCAAGGCCGAGAACTTCCGCTGAAATCGAAACGGTTGGCCGCGCCCAACTGAGGGGGAGTGAGGATGAGTAATCCGGATCCCAGCAACATGGTACCCCCGCAAGTAAACCCACCGGTTGTTCCACCGGGGCCACAAAACGTACCTCCGGTCGGTCAGCCACCCGTCGGTGTCATGCCACAGCAACCCGCTCCGATTATGCCGATATCTTTGCCGTAATTCCCGAATGTGGCCTGGTTGCCAAAATACAGCGGTAAACCCGGTACCCTGGATATGTTCCGGAGGAAGATATGCCAAGTGCTGGATATGTACGCCATGACCGGTAAGCAGAGAGCTTCAGTTATAATGGGACAGTTAACAGATGCAGCAGAGCTGGAGACCCAAAACTGGTCTATGGAAGCTCAGGAGTCTGTCGAGCAGATATTTGCTAAATTAAACCGGGTTTTTGAACATCACACTGAAGCGGAATTAAGACTGTTGTTTTATCATTGCAAACAAGGGGCACAGGAGAATGTCCTGGACTATCCACTGCGCTTGCAAGAAGGACTGAGACTGTTAAAACAAGTCGATCCTGATGGTGTTAGAGATGAAAACAAAGCGTTAATTGGACAATTTGTTGTGGGACTTAGACTACCTGATGATAAGAAACAGGCACGCTGGTGGTCCCTGCAAAACCCTGATGCAGAGTTTGACACCTTAAGAGACTTAACCGTGTGAGGACAGCAGTTCCCTACAGTGCCCAATCTAAACTCACAGCCGCAGTATACTACCACCCCTTCCGTGCCGGCAGCAGCATCTCCAATCCCCATGGTTCAGGCCAGCGCACAGACTATAACACCCGACCGGTTTGATAAACTGTGCGCCGATGTGCAGCAGCTAATGAAAGACATGGCCAAGCTCCAAGGTGAAAGAAGACCCAAGACAGAAGCAAGGTCATCAGACAGGATCCAGCTTGCTGACAGCCCCGACGACGTCCCGTGGATGAGGAAGAAGACACAGCCGCCACGAGGAAAACCTACAGATCGCTACACCCCTGATGGACATCGCATCTGCCAAAAGAGCGACCAAGAAGGATGTACCTACCGTTCCAGTCCTTTAAACGAGCAACCCCTGGGCGAGAAGTGCCAATCCCAGGAGTTGACTGTCCAGGCCCAACCAACTAGGGATACAAGTACGTGGGAGACCGTCCGTACTTGTCAATCATCATCGACGGCACCGCTACCACAGCGTTGATAGACACTGGATCCCAGGTGACAACCATCCCGAGTATCCTTTACAAACGGTTCTGGCCAGATGTTAAGCTGGAACCCCCACACCCCGATCTGAACATTGAGGCAACTAATGGCTTGCTAGTTACAGTAGAGGGACAATGGGAAGCTACAGTAAAGGTGGGGAGGGTGCAGCTGAAGAACCAGGGTATCATAGTGGTTCAGGACAAACCATATGAGCGGGATCCACATGTAATACTGGGTACCAATGTAATGGTTAAATGTCTCGATGAAGTGTTGTTCTTACTCTAACAGAGTGCTGATGCTGGTAAACCAAGAGAGAGGAGAGCTATTTAAAGAGAGATCCGAGCTCTGGTGTATCAACAGCAGGTAAAAATGTCAAACGGTGAAATTGGCAGTGTACGGGTAACAGATCCCATTCCAATTGTGGTACCACCCAGAAGTGAAATGATGATCTGGTGTCGGGCAGCAATAGGCCTCAGAGGGCAGGACTACCAAGCCGTAGTAGAACCTGTAATGTCTGATAGTAGTCCTACGCTCTTGACAGCCAGATGATTGGTTGACGTAAGAAAAGGGAGGGTCCCCGTACGCATATTGAATAATGGTGATGACGAAGTCAGACTGCCAAGATATTCTACTGTTGCAAAATTGTATCAGGTTGAAAACAATGCTATACATGATGTGAAATCCTCTTCTCAAACAGTAACTGACGAACCCCCTCACTCCAAAGGTCAGTTAGAGAAATGGTGTCAGGAGCTCAGCGTAGGAACTGACAAGACACCTTCTCACCAGAAAAATAGAGTTTACCGGGTAGTGCGAGAGTACGAACAAGTGTTCAGCAAACACCCACTTGACTTTGGGAGGATTAAAGGGGTGCAACACCATATCCCCACAGGCGACCATGCACCCATCAAAGAGAGGTACAGGCCTATACCACCCACACACTACCAAAAAGCAAAAGAGATGCTTCAGGACATGAAAAATACAGGGGTCATTAGGGATAGCTGTAGTCCCTGGGCAGCACCACAGGTCCTGGTTAAAAATAAAGATGGTAGTATGAGGATGTGTGTAGACTACAGACAAATCAACAAAGTCACACACAAGGATGCATACCCGTTGCCCCGCATAGAGGAATCACTAACTGCACTTAAGTCTGCCAATTACTTCTCCTTATTAGATCTTACTAGTGGGTACTGGCAGGTCTCCGTTGCAGAGGAGGATCGTGAGAAGACAGCCTTCACGACACCCATGGGGCTATGCGAGTTCAACAGTATGCCATTCGGGTTGTGCAATGCCCCAGGAACATGTCAGAGACTGATGGAATGTTGCTTGGGTCACAAGAACTTTGAAACTGTGCTGTTATAACTTGATGATGTCATTGTATGCTCCCAGACCCATGAAGACCACCTGCAACACCTGAGTGCAGTGTTAAGTCGCTGTCCAAATACGGAATGAAGCTGAAGCCGTCCAAGTGTCACCTGCTGAAACCCAAGGTCCAGTACCTAGGACATGTGGTCAGTGCAGAAGGCGTGGCACCTGACCCGGACAAGGTAACCGTCATCAAGGACTGGCCAGCGCCAACCACTCACAAAGAGGTACGCCAATTCTTAGAACTGGTCGGTTACTACCGATGATTCATCAAAGGCTACACCAAGATAGCAGCACCCATGCAAGATCTCTTAGTAGGTCAATCCAAGAACGGCAAGATCAGGGGGCCCCCGTTCCGGTGGGGACCAGAACAGGAACAATCCTTCCAAAAGCTAAAGGATGCTTTAACAGGGGAAGAAATCCTGACCTATCCTGATTACAACTTACCATTTTTACTGTACACTGACGCAAGCAACAAAGATCTAGGAGCAGTGCTGGTTCAACACCAGCAGGGAAAAGAGAAGGTGATCGCCTACACCAGCAGAAAACTCCGTCCCACGGAAAGGAACCCAGAGAACTACAGCTCGTTCAAACTGGAGTTCCTGGCCCTGGTCTGGGCAATCACAGAGCGTTTCAAGCATTACCTGGCATCCGCCCCGTTCACAGCTTTCACTGACAACAACCCTCTAATACACTTAGAGACCGCAAAGCTGGGAGCCCTAGAACAGCTTTGGGTAGCAAGATTGTCAAACTATGACTTTACTGTGAAGTACCGGGCAGGTCACAAAAACGGCTAAGCTAATGCCCTGTCTAGAATGCCTAACCTCCCCAAAGAAGGAGAAGACATAGACGACTTGGAAGAGATAGAACTACCGACTTTCCATTGCACGGGTACGGCAACGTGTCATCAGGCGAGTCAGAGACGTGCAGAGAGGATCGTGAACCCTCTACCTCACCATGACTGGAAGGAGGTTCAAGCCAATGATCCAGACGTCAGCATGATCCGAGAGCTGATAACCCAAGAGCACGCCAGTATAGATCCCGATGCCTCACCAAATGCCAAGCGCCTGTGGAAAGAAAATGGGAAGTTATTTGTCTACCAAGGGAAACTATGCAGAAGGTATCTGAACCCCAGAACACACAAACTCATCTGGCAGATTGTAGTTCCAAAAACTGAAGTCCAAATGATCCTCAAAGCCTACCATGACGATGCAGGACACTTCGGATGGAAGAAGCTGGAGAGGCAACTGAAAGACCGTTTTTACTGGATTGGTATGCGAGGCTCGATTGATAAGTGGTGTAAGAATTGTGGACCATGTCATCTCCGGAGAAAAGACCACCTTAGTCAGAAAGCTCCATTGCAGCCAATTGTTATCAAGAAACCCCTTCAAATAGTTGCTCTCGACCACGTAAAGTTAACCCCAAGTCGCACCGGTTACACTTACGCACTCACAATGCTCGACCACTATTCAAGATTCCTTGTGGTTGTTCCAGTTAAAGACTTAATTGCAGAAGTAGCAGCTAAAGCATTCCAGAGTTACTTTTGCCGCCCCCATGGGTATCCAGACCAAGTATTAACTGACCAAGGGCTAGCATTTGAATCGGACCTGTTTCACGCATTCCTAGGACTATATGGATGTAAAAAGATAAGGACCACTCCATATCATCCCCAAACCAATGGTTTATGTGAGAAAATGAACCACATCGTGATTGATATGCTCAAAACTTTACCCCTCGAAGAGAGAAATCAATGTCCTGAAAAACTTCCAGACCTTGTGGATATCTACAACCACATACCTGTTAGTTCAACTAATTACTCACCTGCTTACTTGATGCGAGCAAGACCAGGTAAATTGCCAGTTGATTTAGAGATGGGAACCATCGAACCAACACAAGATTCTCCAGAAGAAGATTGGATAAACCAACGCAAGGAACAGTACAAGAAAGTACAAGAGAGTGTTGAAAGAAATCTGAACATAAGAAGAAGCAAACAAGAACATGACTTTAATAAGCACGCCTCAGCAGAACCTTTGTCAACAGGCGAACTAGTACTAAAAAGGAAAAGAAAAACCAACAAATTGGATGACAATTGGGAATCGGAACCCTACACAATAATGCCGTCACAATATGACAACTCCAAAACCTGTGTAATCAGCAAGGATAAAGGAAACACCTTTACAACTGTATCAAGAGACCATTTGAAGAAATGTCCAGAACAGTTAATACCTCAAGAAACCAGTTATCCTACAGTAACCATTTAAAAACCAAAAGAAAATCTAGTCCATACAGAAACTGGAGACTTACCAGCCGACTGGCCTCAATGCAACGGTGCATTCATCATACCAGTTATTTCTTTCTACCAACCTGTAGAAAATCAAGAACCAACACCAACTCTATCAGTTCAAGAAGAACAAATGCAAATGCAAGAAGTGCAGCCTGTTATTTCGGAACCTGAGATTCCTGTAATCGGTTAACCTGCTAGTCTCATAGTAAGAGAGAGAACTCATAGACAACTACCTACACTACCACCTTTAACAGAGGATAGTCCAGTAGACAGATTACGTACCTACTATGGAATTCCAGAAACACATAGGAACAATAGAGAAAGAACCAGTACGTACACTACAACAACAGCTTTTGACACACCTACACTATGCAGATCCACACGTAGTACATTGGGACAAACCCGAAATAGATATGGAGAATGGGTTTAGGATGTAATGGAATAATATTACCTGTTAATTAATGTAAACAGTACCCGTGTTCAAAAACTGTAAAAAGTAGTGTACAGAAGGGTGGAGGAACTGGGTCCTGTCCCAAGTAAATCAAGTTGGGGACAGAAAGTGCCTGGGTAGGGTAAGAAGGTTAGACCCGGTCTCCTAACCAGAGACACCCATAGGGAATGTGTAAAGTCTAAAATGTATACCCGTGTGTGTTTAAACCATAAGAGACTTTACTGCTGGACTTTACCCTTTTTCCCATTTCATTAACTTGGACAATAGTCACAGGACTTGTGTGGCAAAAACTTACTTTTGCCAGCCTGAGGCAGATGGACTAGTGCCGTATGGACTGCTTATCATGCCTTTTCCTGCTTTTTCCCATCTTTTTCAGCGGTTTTTGTATTTTTTCATTAAGACTTTGTAAGTACCGGTTATTAAATGTATATAAAATGTTTAGTGGTTAAGTTGTAAAGAAAACTTTTGCTCAGTCCGGGAGAACTGAAGTTAACTAAGGGGGAATGTGGCACCCTGGTTGGGGCACCACAGAACTCTTAGGACGCAAATGGAGTGTACACAGCAAGCAGACCTCACTACTAAGACACCCTTTTACACACCTTTTCACCCCAGGCCTCTAGGGAGAGTTCCACTGGTTACCTTAAGCCACTTCCCCCTATAAATACGGGTCCTGGAGGGAGAAACAGCGGAGTGTGCAGTCACTTTAGAACTGTGAACAGCTAGGAGAGCTGACCTGGTACTAGAGCCACACTAGGCCTATACCAGCACACCCGGAAAGTGAGAGACTCTCACAACAAGAGTCATAGGAACAGGAGGCAAATACTTCACAGGGACAGAGGAGTTACCATAACTCGCCCTAACAATCCGGTCACTGGGTCCGAGCTGCAGGAGCCACAGCGCAGGCTGCAGAGAGACCAGCAACCCAAACAAGGGAGTTTAGCTCCCTGGACACCTGAAGCACCATCAGATGAGAGCCCGGGGAAAGGAAGTCAAATCCCGCAACCCTTTATAGTGCCCTCAGTGCAGCAAACTCAGGTGAAACACGTCCCACCAGAATGTGCAACCCCGGTCCGGTAGGATTTTATATCCACCAGACCCTGTAGAACTATGTACATACGGAAGCCTACACACTGCTTGCTGTGGAATCTCCAGGAGTGTCTACTTCATCACCCGGCCGAGTGTACCTGTTGTCATCAGTAAAAGGTACAGAAAAGACTCTATGAGTCCGTGCATCGTTCCTGGATTGACACTCGGAATTACCCGAGCTGCCGTATTCCATCTAGTGCAGCTCCTGGCCCCGGGGACTCCTGCTCATCCTGTGGGGAGCATCCCATCAAGCTGCCGCACATCCCCCGGAGGCCCAAGCAGCGCCGGTGCATTCACCGGACTCCCACAGGTAGCGTCACGACAATCAAGAAACATCCCCATCCTTTAATCCCCTTTGATCTGACCACCGGGCCCCACAGCCTCAGGCGTGGAACCGTGACAAGTGCTGCATCGCCTGAGACGTGAGCATCCGGCAATGGTGAGTCACATGACCAACACCACCTTAACTCACCCAGACACACGCTGAAAAAACAGGTTCTTGCGACCAAGGTCGTTCCACTGAGTATCTATGGACCAGCACCAAAATTCAGAGCAATAATACTTTGCTGGATGATTACCTTGGTGCAGGCAACAAATGTAGCCCTGGTTAACGACGCCTTATCAAGATCGTCATAGGTAAGACCAAGCGTGGAGAAAAAGCTGTGCACTGACAAAAACACAAGAGACTCTGAAGGCAAGATAAAAGCTCTTGTGGGTCCATACTAAGAAGTAAAATGATGGGAGTGATGGTGTGCCACGGTCCGCGCTGCTCAGGGTTCAGAATAACTCACCAAAGAGCCAATCAACTTTCCATCCTCTTTATTCTTCCTACGCGTTTCAGCGCCACACCCGGCGTCTTCCTCAGGGATATTTCAGAAAATACCCTGAGGAAGGCGCCAGGCGTGGCGCTGAAACGCGTAGGAGGAATAAAGAGGATGGAAAGTTGATTGGCTCTTTGGTGAGTTATTCTGAACCCTGAGCAGCGCGGACCGTGGCACACCATCACTCCCATCATTTTTCTTGGATCATACCACTATCCAGTGGTAGGTGGAGGTCCTGCAGCAGGTTGGAACATTGATTCCGAAACGCCTTCAAACCAGTTGTGGGGATCACAACTGGACCAGGTGAGCGGCTCCACAGCACCACCACACTACAGTAGTGTCACTAGTGATAGGGCACTATTGCGCCTCTTGTCCCCCTCCCTTTTATATTTTACATACTAAGAAGTGACACAAATATACCCACCAACTGCAACTCAGCACCAGAAAAATGGGGCCAAAGGTGAAAATACAATTTGAATGCTTCTCTAAAGGTGACAAACCGGCTGCACTCCCCACAAAATCTCTATGGGAGAGGTAGTTTGGGTTCAGATGCTCCAGCAACCATCAGAGTAGTAGACTGCGCCTGTTGGTCAGCCGGCCACTTTAACTGCACCACCTGGAGAGACAAGGCATGCAACTGCATTGAAAGTGCAGCAACAGGGTCCATGCTGAAATTTAAGTAGTGCTGACTATAATGTCACGGGGTTTGTAAGGAATACCAGGAGTACCATAAACAGTTTACTCTTTCTTAAGTAAATAGAATGAAAATTGCATACATAGAGATGCTAAAACATATTTCATCTGCCATCTCTACCAACCTCTTCATATGCATGAATGCTTGGCCATCCCGATATATGTTATCTTTAGCTTGTAAGTTAACCATTCTATATTTTAGGCCCACGTTACACACACAGATATTTGTGCAGATATTGTTCACAGATCTCTGGTTGCAGTGAAATTATGGACACATTAATACATTTGTACACAGCCACAAAATGGAGCAATGTGTCCATGATTTCACTGCAACCAGAGATCTGAGACCAATATCTGAACAGATATCTGTGTGTGTAACGTGGGCCCTAGAGCCACCAAAACATCTGTAAGTGAACTCATAGTTCTTTTAAGAATATCACAATAAAGAACCTCACCACGAAACCTACATTGTTAATGTAACAGATTCTTAGCATACTGTGAAATGCCAACTATAAGTATCAACAGTAAGAAGTGAAGGAGTTTTCACCTGCCAAGGTTGCAATTATCGTCTATTAATTCATTGTAATCATCTTGTTGAAGCTTTTACTATGAGACGACTTTAGGCAAATGGAATTTAAAGTCAATTGTCTTTCCTGGAACCTGGCATATCACCTGTCATTTTACTTAAATGGGTTTTCCAGGCTCAAAATAAATGAAAATAAAACTATCTGGCTATCCCTGTAAAACGGTACAACACCCCCAGTTAGCTTTATTTTTATAGTTCCCTTCTGAAGGTCCCCTTCAGCCCCCTAACTCCATCCTGATGGTTTGTTATTGTTTACATCCTGCTTTTTCCCTGTTTACATGATTAAAATTCTGAACTATTGCTTCATCCCACTCTCAGTGCCCACCAACTCCACCTACAAAGCACCATTCTGAGCCACAAATGAAGTCTCAAGATGGACAAATTGCTACACAGTTTTTCCTTCCTAACATTCCTTCGGCTTCACCTACGGTATGTACTATTCTGATTCTCTCCTGCAGCTAGTAATGTTATAAGTGCTAAAGGTACTGACGC
The DNA here is from genome assembly GCA_033576535.1 of Allobates femoralis. Lineage (NCBI taxonomy): Eukaryota > Metazoa > Chordata > Amphibia > Anura > Aromobatidae > Allobates > Allobates femoralis. The sequence continues at coordinate 172,244,978 of JARQOC010000003.1, forward strand.
TGGCACAACTTGAGCTCATCCTACTCTAGAGAAACATAGAGTCATATAATGAAGTCATTTACCCTATGAATTCTACACTATCAGTGTGAATGGTGTCCTATGCAGGCCCAATATGTGCATGGCAAGTCACCTCCCACATGTCTTCGTAGGTAGAGGTGATTTTATCAGCCTCCACCTGGGCTTGCTCTACATAATGGGGTCTGACTGCATCCAGTCAAGTGCTGTGTTGGTCTTGTATCTGGCTGCTGATGGCAAGTTGTATTTTAGATGAGTATTTTTATTATTGATCAACAACTATGTTCTCAATCATCCCAAAAGAAATCAAAGATATCTTAATATTTTTGGAAGTTGAAGCGGGTTTTTTTTATTAGATTTGCCTATCTTAGGAGGATATCTGTTTGTGCAGGTAACTATTACTGTGCAGAATTATTAGGTAACTTAATATAAACCAAATATATTCCCATCTCACTTGTTTATTTTCACCAGGTATACCAATATGACTGCACAAAATTTAGAAATAAACATTTCTGACATGCAAAAACAAAACACAAAAAAAATGAGTTACCAACATAGCCACCTTTCTTTATGATGACACTCAACAGCCTTCCATCCATGGGTTCTGTCAGTTGCTTGATCTGTTTATGATCAACATTGTGTGCAGCAGCCACCACAACCTTCCAGACACTCTTCCGAGAGGTGTACTGGTTTCCCTCCCTGTAGATCTCACATTTTAAGAGGGACCACAGGTTCTCTATGGGGTTCAGATCAGGTGAACAAGGGGGCCATATCATTATTTTTTCTTCTTTTAGGGTGGAGGCACACTATCATGCATCAAAAACGCGGCGTTTTTGATGCATGACAGTGATGCGAGTGCTGTGCGTGTTTGTGGGTGTGTATGGTGCGAGTATGGTGTGTGTGATGAGTGTGGCTGGCTGTATGTATGCTAGTGTGCTGTGATTGTGAGGTGTGAGTGCGTGTGTGGTGCGTGATTGTGATGCTGTCCACAGTCCTGAAGGACCGCAGACAGCATTTGTCGGGAATAGAAACTCTGCGGCTGTCAAAGCCACAGAGTTTAAATTTCCCGCTTTGCTGGTACAGTAACCTGTCATCTTGTACTGCGGTGACAGCAGCGGTACAAGATGTTTAGCTAAGACAATGATGATTGTAGTTAAATAATGTAGTCTGGGGTTATTTTTCTGATTAACCCCATCAGCATCCTCTGCATCGCATTTGTGCACAGAGGATGCTGAGGCTCTAAACCCAGTGCTGAAGGGGTTATTATGCAGCTGGTGTAGTGACACCATGTATGTGGAGAATGTCCTCACTCTCTGCAGACGTGGTGTCATTACACCATGTGTGTGAAGGGTTAATTTTTTTGTATAATTAAAAGAACTGTCGGGTTTATAACTTCAGAGAAAAAGCTGGCTCTGTTACTGTCTATGGGGAGCTGTCCCCTCTCATGGTGCTGAAGCCACAGCTCCCCATAGACAGTAACATAGAGCCGGCTTTTTCTCTGCTGTCACAGCAGTACAAGATGATAGCTTAATGTACCCACAAAGCGGTCATTTTAAACTTGCCGGCTTTGACAGCCGGTGAGTTTAAAGCGTTTTTGCTTGCACACTCGCACTGTGTGCTGTATGGGGGCGAGATTTTCTCGCCCCCATACACTTGCATTGCCCTCACGCGCGTCAGAATCGCGTGCAGTCGCAGCACGCTGCGATTGCACTCACTTCTGCCTCGCAGTGCGAGTTAGGTACGGGGGACTCGCACCAGTGTGCCCTGCCTGATAGGGCAACACTGGTCCCAGTGCAATGCGAGTATCCCTCGTATGGCACTGGTGCGAGTCCCTCGCACCGTATGCCTCCATCCTTAGACCTTTACTGGCCAGCCACGCTGTTGAGAAGTTGGATGCATGTGATGGAGCATTGTCCTGCATGAAATTCATGTTTTCCTTGAACGATACCCACTTCTTACTGTACCACTTCTTGAAAAAATCGTCTTCCATAAACTGGCAGTAGGTCTGTTAGTTGAGCTTCACTCCATC